>CM059585.1:43695000-43857500 GCA_030407085.1 Trichopria drosophilae
TGTGGGAGTTAAAATTTTGTACAGACGTTCCTGAGCAGACTCGGATCACGATCACTAATTGGGATATTTATCTCCGAGTCTACTTCAGGCGAGAAAAGTTAAAAAAGTCATTTTGGAATTAACCGTTGCTGCTTTTCCACCGAGACATCTGCGCACGCCCGAATCGTCATCGCCTACGTCACACTACGCAAAATGGCGCTGTCCACTAGCTGTCAGTGACTTCGACACTTTGTCGCATGACACCGATCACCGAGTGCTTGTCACCTTTGACTTCGCTTTCTTTCCACTGGCAGGTTGGTGAAATGTGAAGATGCGAGACCTGTGAATACCTATAATTGTTAAATTAATATTCATTATCCAAATGGTTTTCTGCCTGACATTTGCCTTGTAATCACGCATGCATTCTCGTGACTCGTGACTGATTAGTTCAATCACTCGTATTGTGATCATCTGCCTTATTTCTGAACTATACATTCAGCTGACGGCTTATCGGCGGCCCCTCTCTTCACGTGCTGCGCGGTGCACGAGACGCGTACGGTTCACGCGCCCCTTCCAAGCGGGTTTACCACACGCTTGTATAGCCTTCTCTCTCTAACATACGTACGGCTATATTTCGGGCTCTTATTATCTCCTGCACGCTTCTCAAATGGAGAATTGCAATAAATGCAATGCCGAACTCGTTGGCGACGACAAAATAAAATGTGTTGTTTGCGCACTTGCATTTCATGAAGATTGCAAACCTGAAAATGCGGCCACGACTGCATCGGGTGCATTTGTTTGTTGCCTTAATATACCTGCCGCTAAGAGCAAAAAAAGGAAGCTGAATTCAACTCTGCTCGCTCCGCCTCGTCTTCTCCGTTCCAATAGCGCTACTTCTGTAGAATCGGATACGTCCGATACGTGTGCGATACCTCCTGCGCTACAACTATATCTTGATAGACAAGAACAATTTAACGCGCAACAGAATGCGCGCTTTGAAGAAATTAATGGAAAGATGGATCGAATATTGAAGCTGGAGGAGCGAGTAGAACACATAGAAGTTAGTGTAAAATCGCTCCAAACTGATGTACAGTCCTTAAAGGCAGATCGAGCGACAATGGGCTATGACATTCGGAACTGCGATTTAATAATCACAGGGATTCCTCCGAAAGGCATGGAAGATTTGCGACAAATTTCACTAAAAATTGCCGATGTATTGAATGTGACGCTTCATATAGAAGACATTCTTTCTGCTTATCGGCTACAACGCACAAATGGCACCGAGTCATCTGCTTCCATGCTTGCATCTTCGTCAACATCCCATAGGCACCCAGCAATATTGGTAAAACTCTCCAATCCCGACCTACGATTTGCCTTCATCAAAGGCATGAGAGCTAAGAAGATGCTATTTACCACCGACATTGATAACTCTTATGCGAAAAACCGCGTTTTTATCAATGAGCATTTACCATCTGCGACGCTTAACTTACTCAGGAAAGCACGTGCGTTAGTGAAGGACCATCCGCATAAGTATGTTTACACCTATCACGGCATTGTACGCTTTCGACCAACTAGCGGCGCTAGCGCGATGGATATTACTTGCGAGGAAGATCTTCGAAGAATTAGCGATTGACGTTTGGCATGTGGCACTCTTAGTGTTCGAGAAAATAGTGAGACGGCTGCATCGACTTCCGGAAGCAACCAGGCTTTAATTAATTCAATAATTCCAGTAAACGTTAACTATATTAATCTAAAAGTATGTCATATTAATGTTCAATCTCTCGGCTCTGCTAATAAATTTTCTTTTTTTAAATCTTATTTCACCGAAAATTTTTATCATATTATTATTCTTTCTGAAACCTGGTTTAATACTAAAACTGTTGACTCCTATTTTTCTTTGCCTAACTATCACTTGATTCGCAATGACCGCAAGTATAAGCTCGGTGGAGGTGTCGCTATGTATATTCATAGCGCTCTAAATTATAAAATCTTAGAAAAATCTGAATGCTCTTCCATTAACCCCCTCGAGTTTATGCTTGTTGAAGTCGGTCAAAGCGCCACTACGAACCTCAGAGTGCTACTTGCGGTTATCTATCGACCACCGAAGAAAGCTCTTCTCGAACTATTTGAATCTGTACTGCAAAAATATAGCTGTAATTATGATCGAATCATTATTATGGGTGATTTCAATGTTGACTTAAATCGGGCTAATTTTGAATCTACATATTTGCAGCAGTTTGCCGTAGCCAATTCTCTTCAAATCGTGCCGTATCAGCCTACTAATCATACGAACCGAACTGATACATGGATTGACCACTGCCTTGTCGATAGCCTTACAAATGTCCTAGGACATAGCCAAGCCAATCTACCTTTTATCTGTGGCCATGATCTGATAGATATCGAATGTAAGATTGGAACACCGAAAGCAAAGCCGATACAAATCACATGTAGAGACTATCGCTCGTTCGATGTATCGAGTTTGCATAGGGACCTGAGTAGCTATGATTGGAATATTTTTAATTCTGTTTCTCCACTGAATAACGTGAACTTACTCACCAATACGCTTAGTCATCGTCTATTGCAAACTTTTGATAAGCACGCCCCTAGGCACACCTTTACACCGACTCACAAGCCTTCCCCTTGGATTTCACCTCAGCTACTTAGACTTAAATACGAGAGAAATAGCCTTTTATGTGCTTATCGCAGGACCAGGGACCCATCCTTAAGAATTAGACTCATTTCTGCTAATAAGGCTAATAAGCAGGCATGGGTATTAGCGAGGGCAAACTACTATCGAAACAAACTTACTACTATTCGGGATGCTAAGACCATGTGGAGGGAGTTGCGCAACCTTGATCTGGTGGCTTCCAATAAAGCTGTTAAACCGTTGTGTTGCACTTTGGATGAACTCAATTCCTTTCACACAGCTTCTGTTTCTCCTTACACTGATCTTTTCGACCTTCCCCGCAGGGGACTTGTGGAAGAGAGCGGAGCGGGTTATCTCCGTCCACAATTTAATTGTGGAAGAGTGAGGGGTCGAAGTGCCCGAGCTCGAAGAGGAGCAATGCTTTTGAAAGATCCGCTTCTCTTAGCAAGTTTTGAGAATTGACGACCTCACGGACCCGATCGTTCGGCTGGTCTGTGCCGACGAATGCCTGATCGTGAAACGACTCGACAGACCCACCGTACTGGGGAGCTAGGGTGCGGTGTCAAGCCCCTGCCGGCGGGTTCCACACGGGGGAGCGCTACGGCGTGCCGTGTCCGTGCAGGCAGTAACCGCAGAAAGGGTTGGCCTCTAGCGGGCCGTGGCAACGTTAGAAAGGTTCTCTGAACCAACAGAAGCATCAAGGCAGGCAGCTTGTTGCTAATAAATGTGGTAGCTGACTTGTTGTATATCTTTTTTAAGTGTGCACAACCAGCGGTGCTGGCGCATCACTAAAATTTGGCCCCATTCCCCCATGGGGGGGGGGGGTGCCTTAAACCCGAACGGGAGGCAAGACACCTTAAATAACTACACTCAAGTGATCTTTTCGACCTAAATTTCGATGAAGACTTTTATCACGGAGATTTTAACGATAGTAGATTTTTCTTCGCTAATGTCACCATCGAGGACGTAGCTGCTCGTTTGGCGGAAGCAAAGTCGGAGGCATGTGGCTCTGATTCGATACCTATTAGTTTTTACATCAAATCATTCCCTGTCATTGCCCCTCACATAGTTCATCTCTTTAATGAATCGCTTAATTTATCCATCTTTCCTGCTGACTGGAAAAAATCATTGATGATACCCATTAGCAAAATTACTAACCCTGTTTCTCCTGCTCATTACCGACTTATCGCTATTGTTCCTGCACTCCCTAAAATACTAGAACGTATTGTTTTCAATCAGCTACTTGGGTTCCTGAATAACAGTAATTGGTTTGATTCTCACCAATCGGGTTTCCGTAAAGACTACAGTACGCAAACAGCACTATTATATGTAACTGAATATTGCAGGCAAGCAATAGACAATCGCATGATAACTATTGTTATCCTCTTTGACTTTAGCCGTGCGTTCGATACTATTAGTCACAGGCTTTTGCTGCAGAAACTAAAAATGGCTAATTTATCGGATACCGCTATTCGGTGGTTTGCGTCTTACCTCTCGTGTCGATCTCAGGCTGTCACAGGGGTGGATGGCACTAGATCGTCGTGGCTTCCAGTGGGTGCTGGAGTGCCCCAAGGTTCTGTGTTAGGACCTTTGTTGTTTTCAGTATTTATTAACGATCTACCTGGGGTTCTCCATCATAGTGATCATATGATTTTCGCTGACGACACTCAAATTTTTCTTAAATGTCGTGTTTCAGAACTTGACATCGCCATTGCAAAGGTAACATCCGATATCACTCGCTTCTGTCAATGGGCGAATAGCAATGACCTCGTCCTTAACTTTGAAAAAACTAAGGCATTACTGGTCGGCAGTGCTTTTTATCTGAACACCTTTAATACTGATTCGATCACACCGATTGTTATTAATAATTCGGTCATACCGTGGGTTAAATCGGTGAGGAACTTGGGTCTCGTGTTTGATGGAACGCTCTCGTGGAAGTACCATCTTATACAAATGTCCAATAAAGTCTTCTCCACTCTACGTCAACTACGTAATAACCGTGCTCAACTACCAACTGATGTTAGGCAAACCCTTGTTTCCTCGTTGATTTTACCCTACTTCGATTACTGCTGCGCAGTTTACAACGACATCAATGTAACTCAAAAAATAAGGGTGGAACGAATGTTTAATGCGGGCATTCGTTTCATCTTCGATCTACGGCGCGATGAGCACATTACCCCTTATCGTAATAAGCTTGGCTGGCTCAACACTAAATCGCGTAGGTTATACTATATTGGAATCGTCACCTATAAGATTATTAAGACCCACGTACCCCACTATCTTTATGAACGTTATCAGTGGCGTGAAGAATCTACATCCAGGGCTCTTCGACCAGGCTCTATGCAAGAACTTCGAGTACCGACACATCGGCTAGAATCCTATTCCAACTCTTTTATTGTCACATCTACCCGGTTATGGAATGAACTTCCAGTCGAAATTCGCGCAAGTGAAAATGTGTATTCGTTTAAAGTAAAACTAAAAAAATTCCTATTAAGTCGGACTTCAGTGTAATTATTTTGTATTTTATATATTAGTATTAGCACTATTAGTATTAGTATTAGTATTTTAGTATTTAACATTAGTATTTTAGTCCACTTTTACTTCTGGTATGCGTGCACCGTACCATACGTTGTAATCCCTCGACTATTATTATTACATATCTATCTTATATCTACTTTGTTATAGAACTAGTATTAGCATAGAATTAGTATTGCGCTTTTCTATGCATCTGTTAGTATGTCTTGTCATATTAAGCTTAGTTTTAGTATTAGTTACCTGTATGTATGCCCTATATTGGTTGGCCTAAGAGGTAATACCACAAGCCATAATAAAGACAAGCAATCTCTCTCTCTCTCTCTCTCTCTCTCTCTCTCTCTCTCTCTCTCTCTCTGCTTCATTCATCCAGTACATGTTCCCTCTTTCTTCATTACCGATTTTTCACCTCGCTATCGTCTGCACTTTCCTTCCCTGTCTCTTTTTGCTCATTCTCAGATATTCTGGGATTCCTGTCGCCTTTTGGTAATTTTTGCATGACCCTGATCGTCTTACCTCTTCACCCCTCTGCTGCACATCCATCTCTTTATCCCTTTCTCTTAGTCTTTCCCATTTTTCTACTCCCCATTCATTCAGTGCTTCCGCACTTACACCTCCTCTCCACAAATAATTCATTCTGTCTACACTTTCTCTTGACCACTCCTCCTTTCGTCTTAATCTTTCATCCCTTCTCCTCTCTCGCACACATTTTCTTCCTACCTCTCCTCCTTCTCCATTTTGCACCCTCTCTTCAAACTTTCCTGCTCTCCACTCTGTTTCCACTCTCATTTTGTTTCTTTTCAATTCTTCCCTCACTATGTACCCAGACGTGTTTCTGTTTACTCCTAATATCCATCTTAAATATTTTTCTTGCAGCATCTCTATTTCTTTCCATTCCCTATAACCCCAAATCTCCATCCCATATAGCAGTATCCCTTTCACTATGCTGTCAAAAAGCTTCAGTCTCCATCTTATGTCTCCCTTAAAGTTTCTTTCACCATAGCTCCACACCCATCCTCATAGCTACTCTCGCTTTCCGAATTCTCTCTCTTACTTGATCCGTATCCCCTCCGTACCGTGATACCCAATACCCTAAATAATTATATTTTTCTACCTCTTCTACCCTTTCGTTTCCCCACAACCAGTATCTCTCTTTCTCGCTTCGACCTTTCTTTCTGAACACCATAATTTTTTATTTCTCCGGGCTCAACTGTAATTTCTTCTTTTTTAGATATCTTTGCATTTCCCATATCATCGCCCTTAATCCTTCTTCTTCTTCTGCCATCACCACAATGTCATCTGCATATTCCAATGTCCATACACTCTCACTCCTCCTATCCTTTTCCTTAATTCCTCCTCTATGTCCGCCAAATAAATATTAAAAAGCCTCACCCCTTTTCCTACCCAAAATTCCTCCGAGATTTCCTCACCTATCCTTACTACACACTTTGTTTCCTCATATATTTCCTTCACTCTTTCTGTGAATACTTCACTTATCCCCCTTCTCCTCATCATTTCCCACAAAATCTTTCTGTCTATCTTATCGAAGGCTGCTTTCAGGTCCATAAAGAACGCCCACACTTTTTTCTTTTCCTTTAACCTTCTTCCAACTAGATGTTTTAGTATTTTTATATTTTCTATCATTCCTCTTCCTTTGCGAAATCCTGCCTGACTCCTACTCCATCCTCCTTTCCTTTCTCGTCGAGCTCTTTCACTAACTTCTTATTTAGAATACTCGCGTATATTTTATACCCCGTACTCATTAAGGTTACCCCCCTGTAGTTTTTTGCAATATTTTTATCTTCTTTTTTCCATATCGGGACCACTACTCCTACTCTCCATTTATCCGGGAAACCACCCCCCTCCCAAATTCTTCTACATATATCCTCTAATTTTCTGCTCACTTTTTCTCCCCCCATTATCCATGCTTCATTTCTTATCCCATCGAGCCCCTTTGCCTTACCCTTCTTTAATCTCTTTATTTCCTTTTGAATATCTTCATAACTTATAGTCTGTTCTTCCCTTCTTTCTATCCTCTGTCATTTCTCTTCTTCTATTTTCTCCTTAGTTCCTTCTAGTGCCATCATAAAATACTCTACCCATTCTTTCATTTTAATGCCTTTACTTACTCCCTCTCTTTTCTTCCGTCCTCTGTTAATGAAGTCCCATGCCTGTGCCTCGGTTGTTATTTTTTCTATCTCTCTTTCCTGTGTTTTCTTGTATTCTTTCTCTTTTTTTTCACATAGATTTCTGTATTCCCTTCTCTTTGATAAGAAAACCTCGTATCCCAACTTTCTTCTCCTGTATTTTCTCTCTGCCTTGTTAACCTCTTTCTTGTTTTCTCTACACTCCTTATCCCACCAAGGTAACCACCCTATCGCTTTCCTTTTTCCCTTCTTCTTTACTTTTACTGCTCTTTTCAACCCATCCGCCAATTCTTCCCATCCTCCTTCCAGACCCATCTTTAACCACTCTTCTTCTTCGATCTTACTCCTAAACTGTCCTATTTCACCATCTGACCAATCCTGAATCATCTCTATTTCCCTCTCTTTTTTCGCCTCCCTTGCACATTCCTTATGTAATTCTATTATGATGGGTTGATGGTCGGATTCTACCCTGCATCCTATCTTAAACGATCTTATTTTTTCTTCTGCCTCTAAATTTGCAATCCCATAGTCTATAACTGATCTTCCACCGGCCTTTTCATACGTCCACTCTCCCTCTTCATCCCCTTTTTCCATCCATTTAATATCCCCCAACCTCTCTCTTCTACCATCTTGATCAGCTCCCGCCCTTTTTTATTTACCATTCCATCTTTCGACCTCCTTTTTCTTCACTTACTCCTGCTTCTTCTTCTTCTTCTCTGTCTATTATCCCCCACCCCCCTTCCGCACCTGTTCTCGCATTAAAATCTCCTACTATAACTACATTTCCTTCCTCTCTTTCATCTACCATCCTATTTATTCTATCTAAATCTTCTTGACTCCCCTCCTTACTATATACCGTTATAACCCTCTACCTTTCTTTATCTACAAAGATTTCCCTCTGTTGTATCCCCTCCACTTCCTCCTCTTCGATATCTCTTTCCTCTATTTCCTGCCTTATACCCGTTATTATCCCTCCCATCGCTCTTCCCTTTTTCTTCTCTCTTCTAGCTGGCTGGCATTTCCACCCCCAACCTTCTGGCATTTTGTCTTTTAATTTCTCCCACTCTGCTTCTTCTACCCACGTTTCGGTCAGACCGATCACATCATGTTCTTTGACAAATTCCCAGAAATCTTCCTCCTTCCTCCAAAAAACACCCCTCAGACCCTTTCTCTCTCCCACTTTGTCCCCTCTTCCTCTTTCTTTCCTCCTATCATCAAATTTACCCCCCTCTTTACCTAATTGCTTACAAGCACGCTTTCTCAAAAATTTTGTCCCTTTATACATCTCATTCCTTTGCACTCTTCATTCCACACATACTCTTAACCATTCACCCACGCTTTCCCAAACCCTCCTTTGACACTTCTTTCCTTTTCTCTCTCTATCTTCGCCCACCCCCTTATTTCTTTCTGTCTCTCTCTTTCACTCTTTGACAAATCATCATCTACATATATTTTCGTGCCTATCAGATTCTTTTTTCGTGGCATTATTTCTTTTTTATCATCTAAACTATTTAATTTCACTATCACCACACTCTCATTCATTCGATTACCTATCATATACGCCTCTCTTATTTTTACTACTTTATCCAAGTCCCCTATTTTTTTTTCAAAACACCTGTCACTGCGTCTTTCACATTTCCCTTCTCTACTTCAACCCCCCTCATTACTACATTGTATCTTCTTTCTCTTCTTTCTTGAGCTTCTCTTCTTTCTTCTAACGATTTGACTCTCCTTCGCAAATCTTCATTTTCCTCTTCCAACTTTCTCCTCTTTTCCTCTTCTTCCTCGTTGAATTTCTCAAATTCACTCTTTATATTTTTCACCATCTCTTCTTGCATCTCTTGTACTCTCCGCATTGTTTTCTCCATTATTTTTTCCATCATTTTTCCATCATTTTTTCCATCGTTTTTCCAATCGTTTTTTCCATCGTTTTTTCCATCATTTTTTCCATCTCATCTAATGTTGCCATTTTCTTACTTTTTGTCTCGTTATTTTGTTCTGCTGATTTTCCTTGTGTTCTTTCTTTCTTTCGTTTCGCTGTTTGTTATTTTCGTTCGCTTTCTTCCTCGCTGTCTTCCGAATCCGTCTCTCTGCCCCTCTTCGAGAACCACGAGGATGGTATACTCGCGATACTGCCGTCTCTTTTCTCCTTTGCGAGCTGCTCAGCTTTTGTGGGTATCCCTCTTTTCCCCTCTGCTTTCTTCTGATCTACCTTCGTTCGGGTCCGTGTGTCGTCGCTCTCCTTCTCGCTTATTCCCCACTTCTCTCCTTCCTGTACCCACCTACCTGCTCTGCTACTGCTAGACTCTTCTGGCACAAGGAGATTGTCTTCCTTTTCTTCGCCTAGCATCTCGCTCATTCCTTCCTATACTTAGGACTACACGCACCTATGCGCGTGACTCCCTCCTTCTGCGCAGTACAGGCGGTGGTGGTGCGATGTATGTGTACCCCAATACTTCTAGACGAAGGTCCGATGTTTACGTTCACACGTACACGCACACCTTCACTCACACAAGTTGATCCGAACAATAATAATTACCGATTCTGATCTTGTTTTTATTTCGGTATTACGTGGCAGTTGATTCTAATTACGCGTGCGCGATCTGAACGCAAGCGAAAATGCCTCAACCGACGGTGAAAATCGCAAAATGCCAAACTTGGAAAATCCGGCACAACAGCTCTTAGTAACAAAAATGCAAAAACTTACATACGTGTGTAGAGCTGCTGCTTCGGGCCGGAACCTTGCAAAGTTTTGATGTAAAAAAAATACAGAGATTAATTTCAAACCAATCTTTAATACGGAGTGCCAAAATATGCGTGTTTCCAACTCACCAGTCAAAACGGAAGTCCACTCCAGTTTTATACTATTGTACCCTTAGGATAGAACGGAACCCTTGATCGAATTCTCCTAAGATTTTATTTGGAGTCTACTGGGCAAAACATCTGATTCGAAAGTATGGTATTTCAAAAACTTGTGGATAATGTCCAACAATGCGATATACTCTCTAAATGACTGAATCAATTTTCACTATATAAAGAGTTAAATATTTATTCTGATAGTTTAAGGAACTTCCCCCTTTGTTTATAGCACTTGAGTTTCACTTTTATCTTAAGGGTAGGGACACCTAATTTGTGCATACGCGATTTCAGTAGAACCTCATGCCAGTATGCAATAATGCCATACAGTTTTATTTCTTATTCCGATTATTTAAGGCATATCTCTCTTGGATTATATCGACTGGGACTAAGAATGGCAGCATCTAATTCGAGTCTGTATTATATGAAAAGAACCCAGTTAACGGGCAATGGAGCCATGCAGTTTACTTTGTATTCAGATTAATTTCGGTACTTCCCTCGTGGCCGCAGTTAAAAAGTTTGATTTTTGGCCTAATAATATTAGCTTCGACATCGCATATATGTTATTCCAAAATGTTTAAATATTGCGAAATAGAATTTTTCTACTGAATACCACTAATGTTTGATATTGACGTAAGGATGGAAGCATCTAATTTGACCGTACCAATAGTTCAAAATTATTAAATATTCCAAAAGCACCTAAATAATGTTTAATCAACACATTTCATTTCTTTATTGAAAGAAGTTCCCTATTAGCTGAATATCGACGAGAGTCCATTAAGGGGACCCATACATGAATTTTCTTCTATATTAAGTAATAATTTTAAAAATTTGTTATTATTTTATTCTGACATAATTTTGGGTGAGAAATCACATGAAAGAGAATAACAATTTTGAATGTTTTTCATTCACATTATTTGCAAAGTCAAACAATATATTTTAAGTACAACAAATGTTCTAATTTCAATATTTTTAAATAATTATTTTTTTTGTCTTATTTCTCAAACTCTGCTCTTAATGATGAGCGGTACGGATTTTGCGACATTTAAATTTAAGTTAAACATCATGATAAAGCATTTTTTGAACAGATGTTCAAAAGTTAATCTTACAAGTATTAAATTCGTATTTCACAAACGTTTATAACACGTTATCTAATTATTTTGTCATTTTTCTTTTCGCAAATAATTACCAAGAAATCTAACATTAAAATTTCATGTAGATCAACTCTGATCTTCCGCACGCTAAGTTGCTACTATATCCATTTCACTACACTATACAAATGTAGCATACACTGTATAAACAGGTAGCACAGAAAACGGTCAAACTCAAATACAAAATAAACGTTAAATAAACGGTGAATTGAAACGTTTAATGAACAAATGAATTAAAAAAATACTAATAAAGAAAATACAAGATTCTTCTAAGTGCAATATTGTTATTACATACTGTATAGAAATAAAACAGAAAAGATTTCGATATGTTTACTTTGTTCGTAATATAAAAACGGTTCAGTAATATGTTTCTTTAACATCCATTCAAATTAGTAAAATATGAACATTTCATAAATATAATTGTACACCGAAAAACTAATATACTAAGTTTAAGGATGTTACGTTCCTAATGGTACGCAACAGTGCGAGCGGTGGGGTATATCCCACTTATATTGAGAATACGTGACTCTTAAATAGGCGCCCAGAATACATTCCTAAATTGAGAGGTAGTCCCTCTTATGAATAAGAATATGTTCTTAAGTACGAGTAGCAAACATCATGTACAATCTGTAAAAAAATATTCTTGGTTTTTGTTAAGAATATTTTCTAAAAATAAGATACGTTATCGTAAATTATTTCTGATTTTTACTTATTTTTTCTTCTCTTACTCTCTCTCCATTTAATATTTTCATAAGTAACCTACTACCCCTGGTAAAAATGGAGGCGTACACGAAGAGTAGAGTAAGAGTGAAATTAAAGGTACATGAAGAGTACGTACGCTTCGTTTACATTACGATAAGAGTACACGAAAAGTACGTACACTTAAATGCCACTTCCCAAAATGTACAATAAGAGATTTTAATAAAAAATTGTATTTTTCACTTTTTTCTTATTTTTAGTTTATTATTTAATTTTAATAATTTTTAAACTTTTTTAAGATATATAAATTATCTTAAAAAAACTGAAATCTCAAGCAGTCGCCGGACGCGCGCGATACGGACCACTGGTCTATCACTGTCTATCACTATATTTATAACGTCATATGATATTTGTGTTAAAATTTAAAACAATTCTTAATTTTATTGTTTGCATTGTTCCGTACGGATGTTCTGGAGGTTAATGCTATGAGTTCTGAGTAAAATATAAATATGATTGTAAATATAAGTATGCCACACTGCGCCTATACAGATATATAAATATATATAGCGTAATAGTTTTTAAATATTCTTAAATAAAATATTTAATTCAAACTTGTACTTGTATAAAAATTGAAAAACGACACTCTATTACACGCTTTATTTCATCTCGAAGAACGCTTCATTAAGTACACTCTCGTATGCCCTGTTTCATTCCTAATAAGAATATGGTATAATTAAATATGAATATCAAAAGTGTACTCTTAAAAATCTACGTGTACCTTTCATTCTATCTCGAAGTACTTTTTCATAAGGAGTACGCTAGTACTCTTAAAATGTCCAAATTCACTCTCGTACTCTCGGCAAGCCAAAGGTAACTTAAAAGTACATGAAGGGTACGTACGCTTCGTTGAAGAATACGTAAGTAGTAGAGGTATGACCGTCCTAAATTCGTTTCCACCGCCGCCACCAGGCGGCGCCACAGTCGCGGCGCTGTCGCAGCATGCGAGGTGGTAGATTCGTGAACTAATTCGCAGACTGATTCGTGGAATAATTCGCGGATTGAGTCGCGGAATGACTCGCGGGCCGATTCGCGGATTGATTCGCATTTTTGATTTGCTGTTTAGTACGCGGGCTTAATTCAAGACTCTCTCATTGGGAAATCTGACCGTCACTAATGAGGTCATTAAGATGACGCAAGGACTTCGTGGATGGTCCATTGAGTTTTCGAAGATTCATGCTGTAGCGTTATGCGTATATCTTTCCATGTTTTAAATGTGCCCTGTTGGGAAATCTCTCTTTCAATATGGCACACCGTTACATATCTTTTTTGATAAAGTAAAAGCGTAGATTTCCATTAGTCTAAATACCAGTTTGAAGGTGTTTAGCCCAACCCCGTTTATCGACGACCTACTTTTTAAATCTCACACAAATTTAAAAAACCTGCAATAAGGGCTTTGACCTCTCCCTTGTCATGTTGTAAGTTCGAATTCACCTTTCAGAATTTTCTCTCGTCGGGGAAATCTATCCATCAATATGACAGTCGTCTTGACAAGCCGTTAGCGTAACTCAATGATCTCCAATAGTGACGAAACCGCTGAGTCCCTTCACATAAAACCGCTAAGACCATTTTAAAATTAACTTAGGAAAGCCTCTAAGTAAGTCTCAACGCGTTCAAAAGACCTGACGTCGACCCTCTGATGCGCGGGACCTGCCGTCTACGACAGGTCCTTTTATCCTAACTATCATTTACAAAATTTGTTCCATCTAGCATCTATATTTTCATTTTCTCGTTTCGTGATATGACGTTCCGAAATCCTTCTTGACCTACATAAACTCCCCGGCAATCACTTTTGCCATGCCAAAGCCGAAATTTATTAAAATTCAAAGTTTAATATCTTTGCGAAATATTATCGTAGCTTAAAAAATCGAACGGCATTTCAAAGATTATTGCAATAGCTTTCATTTGAGCAGAGGCAAAAATCTAAAGGACGCAAAATTCAGATCTTTATCGATAAAAAACCAACAAGAAAAAATACGATATTTTTTATCTTTAGTTAATTGTTTGCCAATTTGAAACGAATAATAGTAGGTTAATTAAACTGACAGGGTTTTAAGGGTATGGATTTTACCTTTAAAATGATCGCTCGCCCATTTTTGTGCGACCTTTCTGACCGGAGTTATAACTATTTTTATAAAAAAACATGATTTTTTTTATTTTCTTATTATCTCAAAAACTAAAAGAGATAGAGAAAAAATGTTACATACAAAAAATACTCATTTTTAGGTAGGAAATACCAAAATAAAGTCAAAATTTTAAAAATAAAAAAATTTGTTTTTTCATTTTTTTAGATAGAATTTTTTTTTCATTTCTCATTTTATAATACAATTCTAGTTGACATAGTTCTTTATTCAAAGTTATACATACAAAAAATTTGCAGCGTTGCTTTTAAAAATGTACATATTATAGTGACACAACATATACGTGCAATAATTGTACTGCATGTATGTACACCTAGAGACAAAATATCTGTCATCTATGTATATCGTTATTACATTGTGTCATCTATGTATGTATTATAATTTTGAGCAATTTGTTGTAACATGACATATTAGGTCATATGTATGTGTTCTGTGTACATTATAAAATAAAAATTCTACAATTAAGAAATAAAGATTTTTTTTGTTTATTGAAAGAATTTGTTATGTAATACATACATCAAATATATAATAATTTTACAAAACATTTCGTAGTGCCCAATAATGCAGAAAAATATTTCCTTATCATTAAAATATTGATGTGTACATTTGTAAAAGTAACACTACATTTTGTTCGTATACATAACTTTGAATAAACAACTATATTACATATAATGAGAAATAAAAAAAAATGTTAATTATTTTGGTATTTTCTACCTAAAAACGAGTATTCGTTGTATGTAACATTTTTTACTATCTCTCTTAGTTTTTGAGATAATAAGAAAATTAAAAATATCATGTTTTTTTATAAAAATAGTCATAACTCCGGTCAGAAAGGTCGCACAAAAATGGGCGAGCGATCATTTTAAAGGTAAAAACCATACCTTTAAAACCCTGTTAGTTTCATTACTCTACTATTATTCGTTTCAAATTGGCAAACAATTAACTAAATATAAAAAATATCGTATTTTTTCTTGTTGGTTTTTTATCGATAAAAATCTGAATTTTTCGACTTTTCAATTTTTTCTGTGCTCAAATGCAGGCTTTGGCATGGCAAAAGTGATTGCCGAGGAGTGTATTTTAAACACAGCTTTTCATTCATAAGGTGGAAAGTCTCGTTTTCGACTGTCCTCCTATTGAAAACCGTTACCATTATTACCATCGCAACGCCTCGACTGTAAAACCCATTAATCATTACGTCGATCATCGACCCTTTCATAAATTTTTATTTTTTTTTTGTACAATATCATGCAGGAAGGAAGATGGAGAAAATATAGAATATGTATTAAATAAATTTTATGTTTCACGTTCATATTCATTTATATATTACATTAATTTCTTTGTTTACAATATTGTTATACATAAGAATATAAAATAGCTATCACATAAAATTTATATTTTCAATATCGTCAACTAATGCATCGTTTTTAATTTGACAACTGATGCAGTCTTTAATCATAGACGGTTCACCATCTATCGTATCATAGCTTGATTCGAAATGTTTACAACATCGTCGACATTCACGTATTTCAGGATGCATTTGCATAGCAAGTGGCAAGCAGGTCCATGCTTCCTCAATTTGTCGTTCAGCAAACATGCAGATGAAATCGATCGGTAGACATTCTATATCTTTTGTTTCCATCAATGCGAGACGTTTCACTTCGTAATAAATCCGTAATGTACGTTGAAGAGATGCAGGCGGTTCAAGTAGATTTCCCAATACCCAATTTTTAAGTATTTGTACATTTTCTTTAGTGCAAGTTCCATTAATCGTATGGCTTTTACACTTCTCCGACAATTCATATTGCTGCCGTTGCTTCCGTTTTTTCAGAGATGGGCAGTCCAAAACGTCGAGATCAATAACATTTTCAGCGTTTAATATATCCTCCAACATTTTTTATCGACTCCTTTTACATAAATTTTGTTGGCACATTTAACGATTTCCTCTAAAGTCTCGTTTATATCATCAAAGGGAACGTCACCAGATTGCCATGGTAAGCCGCCGTAATCATGCATTAACCAGTTATTCACTCTTTTATAGTGTAACGTTAACCACACCCACTGATATGGTGGTTTAAACACATAAGTCTCAATTTCACCGACGAAAATATTCATTATAGACATTTCCTTCGGTATGAAGCGATTACCAGGCCCACGGAATCCCTGCACGTCGACAATGTATTCCATTTCGAATGATACTGATTCACTAGCGATTAAAGTATAAACGCATTTTATTCATTTATTGACGCATGCGCAATAATGGCTACCATAAAGCTCAGCTATTGCTACATCGTAGTCGCTTCTCGGTGCCTGTGTGGAAATACATCGTAGACTACCCTGCATAAAATTTTGAGTAGGATTCTTAAGAGAATCTCATGAGAAATTGGAGCAAGTGCCTTATAGATGTAAATATGTAAAAACATATAATATCATGTACATTATATACATCTATTAGTCATACAAGTATCGTACGAAATATGTAAAGTTTTATTACACGAGAGAAAATAGTTTCATAGGTAGTTTTATTAGCACACAATCATGAACGGTTTGAGTTAAAATTTTATGGAAATTACATAAAAATCTCATCACAACCAGGTCAATTTTCATATATATCGAAAATATTATCGAATAGTGTTTCCGTAACATAGTGCGAAAACTATCCCTACTGAAAATGACGGTAAAATCATATGATAAATCATATGATCTTTTTATAATTTCAGCTAATCCATTAGTATTTCATGTGCTTTCTCATGCTACTACGAAACATAATATTAATATGACAATTTGCATGAAAATTATCTTGAATTGTGTGTGATATTAAAGAAATTATAAAAAGATCATATGATTTTACCGACATTTTCAGTAGGGAAACAACATTTATATGAAATTTACAAGGTACTTGTTTCAATTTCTCATGTGATTCTCATGCGAATACTAACTAAAATTTTTCGCAGGGTAGGAACCGTATTGTGAAAGTGAACGTAAAATTCTAATAATGACCTTTTCCTCCTGTGTTTTACTACCATCTCTCTCGCTCTCGCATACTCTTTGTTATATCTATTAACCGCCGATTACCCGCCGATCATTGTGATCATACATTTTTCCATGTATACAGTTTCAGACGCGTTTAAAGTCATTGCGCCATTTCATCAAAACATATACCAAGTGACACATTTTCTCTTTCCCAAATTTAGATAACCTCCGCCATAATAGGAAGGAGATAATCTCAGTTCCGTATTTTATCTAGGAATAACCTGGCGGGCCACCTGTAGGCCAACTCACCCCTTCGTTAACAAAGGTAGCTTAAATAAATAAATATATAATTTATAATAATAATAATATTTAAATAGTAATAAATTTAACATAATCCGAACAGCGTGTATTAAAATGTATAATATAGAAATGATGGAAGAAGCTAGCAATAATTAGAAAGAGAGGATGACATGCTTATTCCCTATGCATTTATCTATTCACGGTATTTACGTGTATTCATGACGTTCGAACCATAGCTATACGAGTTTGGGCACGTGGGTAATGTAATTAATTAGGTTCCTGACCGTTTTTTAATGTGTGTATACAATTTACTACATCTTAAACATCGCTAAACAACTTTCGACCTGTTAATTATCCGTAGACTTTACTATACGGTAACAATGAATCTGACTTCCCACAAGGGACGAACACGTACGAGTATCGACTTGCTTCTAATATAATTAATTAACCTTCATTTAATATTTCCCACTTTTAAAATTTCTGAGAATAAGAAGATCGAAAAGACGATGTAAAAATCTAAGAGAAGCGTGTAAAATTCAACAGTTTCTTTCTATCTTTACGCACAGTTTTATGTCTTGTAAGTTAAAAGTTAAAGGAAATGATAATGCTGCCATCTTTTGGTATGTTTAAAGAGATTGCAGAATCTGCGTGTCGCAGAATGAAATATGCGGGTGCATCTGAAATGCATAGATTCATCGTAGGCTGCCATCATACACTTACTGATATGAGTGGCTATGGAGCGATTATAATTGAATATGAGGTTCTTGAAAATTTAATCTAGTTGACAATTAACCTTATTATCGCCATGCAAAAGAAAATGAAAGTGAAATTGTTAAATATTACCGCGCATCTACTACAAAGCGAAAGCAATCTCGCTATTTTTAAAATACCTATATTGCCATTACTACACATCCCTCTGAAATTAACACTTTGCATAGTCTTTAATCATCGGCGGTTATCTATCTACGGTATCATCATTCGTTTCAAAATGTTTATCTACGACATTCATGTAAATCTGAATTCATTTGCATTGTGAGAGGTAGGCATGATCATGCTTTTTCATTTTCACGTTCTGCAAACGTTGAGATGAAATCTATAGGTAGACAATCGATGTCTTTTGTTTCCATTAATGCAAGACGTTTCACTTCATAGAAAATTCTCATTGACCTTTGAAGAGATGCAGGATGGTCTTGAAGATTTTCCAGTATCCAATTTTTAAGCATTTTATCCTATGACTTTCGGTAGAGATGGACGGGCCAATATATCTAGGTCAACAGCATTGTCAGCATCTAAAATTTCCTACAACCTATATCTTTTTTTTGTCTGCGCCTTTTATGTATATCTTGTGAGCACATGTAACGATGTCTTCCCACGTTTCGTTGATTGCATCAAAGGGTATATCGCCCGATTCCAATCGTAGACCATGATAATTGTGCATTAACCAATTGTTTTACGTTCAAAACGTACTTTACTACATCACTGTCGGAAATATCCATAATGCACATTTCCTTCGATATAAACTGATTACCAGATCCGGGGAATCCTTGCACGTCGGCAATATACTACATTTCTAGTACCTAATACTGATTTGCCTTCTGAGTCCCCTTCATTAATTGATGCTTCATTCTCCCTCTCTCTCTCTCTCTCTCTCTCTCTCTCTCTCTCTCTCTCTCTCTCTCTCTCTCTCTCTCTCTCTCTGTATCTCTGTATCTCTCCTTCTCACACACTCTTTGCCACTTCCACATATGGCTTGGTACCTCTAACTTATGGGTATACGTCGTACCTTTCTCTCTAGATCGTAGTATTTCTTCGTAACATCCTATGAATCGGAAATCAAATCAGAGTGTAACTAAAACAGATAGTTTTCACGGTCACTAGATCCCTCTCGGTATCATTCGATGTTCCTCTTGAGATTAGGATAGACGGTCTCATACGTGTCCATTGTCGATAGTTTGCAAGTTACGATACTCAGATGATGAAGAAACGCAATATTAAACCGTTTCAAGTATTAGCACCAGTATGATGGTCACCACACTTTTGCAATTGAAGAAATCTTTTCTACGATATTCGATCTCGTTGAAATGTACATAGACGTATGAATACAAGTTTCGATCCATTTATAATACAATTGAGCGCGCCAAAGATCTCTAAATTTTAAATAAAAAATGTTCAATCATTAAGTTGACATCGTTTAAACAATTAATTTTTGTATGTATATTGAATCGCGATGTACTGCACTCTAAAAACAAATACTTGAAATCATCACATCTTAAAGTCAGTCCATGCATAAATCTTACAAGGTCTTATTCATCTTATCTACACTACATCTTTCTTTGTGTCAATGTAAAAACAAAACGAAAGTCGGCAAAGTATTTATCATTATGATAGCCCACATAAGATGGCCTTATTCATAGCAAATGTGACTTTTGAACTTTATTCTTTAATATTGTCGACCATTCTCTCTCTCTCTCTCCCTCTCTCTCTCCTTCTCTCTCTCATTAGCTACGCATTTCTTAAATCTTTGAATACCCGTGCATAAAATCGAGTCGTGTGCACATTCTTGTGATGTAACATTCACACGTATATGGAATGAAATTCATTCTGAAAACCCAACAAGTACAAGCGTAAATGTATTTTAGTACTAACTAACGGTATACCTCTTGATTCGAAATTGTATGTAGCCTAACCGATATGTCTATTTAATTCCGTTTACAATAATGATTTGAATAATCACACTGCACGAAACGTTGTCATATTTGACAGATTTTTTTTACTTCCACATTGTAATCGTAATTAGTTATCTAAGTCATTCACGTACGAATACTATTGTTCTATGTATTTTGTTAAATTTATTGGCATAAGAAGTCTTTACTCCTATCCATCACACCTAGTGTAATACAAAAAGACACAAGTCATTAAATCAATAAATAATTTTCATGGTAATAAATTAACCTTTAAAAACTTGTTATGTTTTCACATCATGAACTAAAATTTGATATTATTATTATTATTAATATTGAATCGTTTATAGAACTGATGTTTCCATACATTATCGCTTAAAAAGACTGACACCGTATATGAAATAAAAGACAAAACAAAAATTCAACATGAAGACATGCATAGATTAATTCTATTTAAATGTGCGTATGTGATTCCGTAAAACATTAGTCATTTTGAAAGGAAAAGTGAAAAATTCTCAATGATCTGTCTGTAAAGCTTATATAGTTCTATCTTACTTCACGTTTCTTTTCGACAGTCGAAACACACTTTCAATAATCATCGAATATTTTCTTATGCAAGGGAGTAAATATTCAATGATTTTTTCTTAAAAAATGATACAATTTAATACATACGATCATTATACAATTTAACTAAACAAGCTTAATTGCGGTGATTTGGAAATGTTGGTGATAAAGCATGAATATGCAATTAAATGAATCATTTAACACACGTATCTCTATCATTAATTTCAATTACATAATTTTTACATATTATAACAAGTACATATCATAAATTTCTGCACGTTTGCTGACATGATGGTGAAATTATGCTTAAATATTATAATTTTTATCGGTTGTTCAACAGATGATTGAGAGAGGAGAAGTGAGAAAGGATGAGAGGGAGAGAGAGAACAGCAATATGTGTGCATGGGACTGCAATGATGAACGATTCCACATTTAATACTTGTAGGAAAAGTAGATAATCATTGATAAAGTAGATGATCGTTTAGCATAAGACCACATTAAGATGCACAGCCAAGGTGAAGTAAATTTTACGGAAACAACAAAAATACATCTCGCAATGGTACCAAACGTCCACAATGCATATCATAACGTAGATAGCTTAATATTCAAAATTATAAATAAAAGTATAATTAGAAGTGTTCTTACTAAGATGAACTTCCGTACAGTAAAATGTTGCAGATTGCATATTTTGAAGAAAAATATTCAATGTAGGCTCAAGACAAATTGCATTCAATCATTAAGTTTAACATAAGATTCAAGCCTTATTATGGAAGTTTCTATAGTAACTGGATTTAATGTTCAAATGCGTAGAAATATTAAATAAATGCCGACAAATTTAAATAAAAGTGCTATAATGCATTTACTTGCTGACAAACCGGAATATTAAATTGAAAATGATGAATGACGTCATGGAATACATATGAAATTCAAGTTTTATTTGAATGCGGTACCAGGGAATATAAAAGAAGAGGATAACATTGATGGCTGTACTCTCAGAGTCGAAAGAAAACACATAGAATGATCTCCACAGAATAAATCTGTTCAAACATATGGGTTGGAAAATATACAAATTCCTCGCTTAAAATATCAGTTAACTAATGTTTCCGATATAAGGTAAGTAAGATGCAGAACAGAAGCTTAGACTGAGAGAGATATTTCAAGTATAATAATAAATTTGAAGTGAAAATATTACCTCGATTATTTGCTAGATGTTTTTGGTATGGGTAGAATATTAGTGTGGGTATAAGGTGGATGGTCAAATAATAAACGTATGCGAAATTATGGCCTTTGATTTTCAGTCTTAATTATTAGTAAGGTGTTCTTTAATATCTGGAGTAGCTGCAATTTATCTTTAAAATATGACTGCAATATAGAGAGTACGAGCAGATATATATTACAAGACGCAATAAAGTAAAAATAAAACACGACGCTTTGAAGGGTATATATTGAATATTGTGAGGAATTAAATGTAAGATAAGGAATTAGATACTTACTGATCTACATTAAACAATATGTTTATTATGAATCTACTCGACAACAAACTTATGACTTATAAAGAAGCATATTAATAACTATGAATGATTTTGCCAATAATACTTTTCGAAATCTCCTTGATAGGTGTGGGTAAGAAATTTCAGACACTAGCAATGGTACTGATCTCAATTTGTTGCGTTCGCACATTTGGTCAAGATGAAATTAAAGAAGCATTATTATCATCAGTAACGTGATTGCATTCAGTCTATTATATATATTGTAGTCTAACCGTAATAATGAAAATCCTGCATACAGTCTGCAAATTGATTTGATACCATTTATTATTGTCCTGAACATTAGGTCCGTGGACAAATCACAATTAACAATAGTTACAAACATAACTTAAAAACTAAACTAAACTAAGTTTAATATAAATTCATAGTAGTCCCGCTCGCTAGTGGGCCATCGCCGCAATTCGCTGTTTTACACGAGCAAAAGTAATAGTAAGTAACGCATAGTAATTAATAAAAAAAAAAAGAATGAAGAAGAAACCAAACACTTTGCATAAAGGCTGGCGCGCGGTTTAAATCAATTTATGTTGCACTGGAATCTTGACGTTTTAAGTGTGACATAAGGCCTGATTTAAAGGCTTCTTGAAATCGGTTAGTGCGAAGGCAGGATGGTAACAAATTCCAGGATCTTATGGCCATTATCCAAAATGAATTTGAAAAATAATTTGTTTGACATGTCGGAAGATAGAAAGACGTAGAGTTCAAACGAGTACTCTGTCTTAGGGAAGTTTGACAGGGAATAAATCTGTCCCGAATTTATTTAGGCTGCGACATATGAAGTACCTGATGGGTGAGTGTATCACGATAATATTTCTGGCGAGCCTCAATTGTAAGCCAGTTTGCTTTCTTCCAATATGGTGTCATGGATTGGTCTCTTCTTAATCGGTAAACAAACCGTAGCGCCGAGTTCAATAGACGACGAAGTTTGGTGACTAGATAAGCCGATGCGTCAGAAAATAACAGGCAGCCAAAGTCTAAGTGCGGCACAATCAACGCGTTGACCAAGGCCAATTTAACTGAAGACGGAAGGCTAGCCCCTCTGAAACGAAGCCTGTGGAGTGTGTAATGAACTTTAGAGCTAACAGAGGCGATGTGGCGATTCCATGACAGATCTGACGAGAGATAAACACCAAGGTCACGAACTTCACTCACATATGATACAGCGTAGTCATTAACCAGAATTGGGGACAATACCATTGTATTCAATTTAGCGAGGTTGTTTCTTGTCCCAAATATAATTGCTTTGGTCTTCTTTTCGCTAATTGTTAGACCGCATTGCTGCGTCCACTCAACGAACTTCTCAATATCACTATTAAGGCAGCGAACAGTTTGACTAAACTGGCTAATGAGTGTTGAAAGGTAGAATTGGGTGTCGTCGGCGAACACAATTGTCGAATCTCTACAATATCTCAACTGTGAGAAAAACGTATTAATGACAATACTGAAAAGTATAGTTCCAAGACTAGATCCTTGTGGAACGCCATTGCTGGTGAGGCACTGTCGTGAGGACTGTCCATCCAATCCTCTTATTATTTGCGATCTGGCTGAAAGATATGAGTGCACCCAGGTTACAGACAAGTCGTCAAATCCCAACGATCTAATTAGTGGATGATTAAGAGAGTCAAACGCTTTAGAAATATCAAGGAGGACGAAGATGGTGACAAACCCTTTTTCCATAGCATAACGTATATCATCAGTAAGCTTGAGTAAGGCTGTTTGTATACTGTGATGCTTCCGAAAACCAAACTGTCCCGGATGTAGTAGACTATTCGTCTCGAGATAGGTAACTACTTTTCTAGTTACTAACGCGTCTAGTATCTTCGAAATATGCGGTGGATTTGCAATCGGACGCGTATCACTAGGGGAAGCTGGATGTGCAAGTTTGTTGAGTGGTATGATAAAAGATAGCTTCCACAACGGTGGGTAGACCCCTGACTGAAGTGAGATATTAAAGATAGCTGTTAGGGGTATTAAAATGACAGAGAGAACTCTTTTAAGGTAGATAATTTGCAACCCATCTGGACTCAGACCTTTTGATTTCGAGAATGATGATAGGAGAGCACTATGAACTTCATCTGGTTGTAATAGAGGAAAGGCAAATGTTGGCGAATTTTCATTGATGGGAGTATGTAATATTTGTCTGAGCTGTGACTCGGTGCAAGCTGGATGAACTGACGATATCGACGCATAATAAGTATTCAACTCGTCGGGGGTGAAATGCTGCAACGCCGTATGGGGTGGTGTAGAAGTCAGCCCAAACTTGCGAAGCAGTGCCCACAATTTGATCTGATTCGTTTGGTCGTTGATTAAGTTACATAAGTATGCATCTTTAGCAGATGTAAGTGATGATTTGATTGTTTTACGTAACTCTCTATATTGTCCCATCAGAAAATTGTCACGAGTACGTTTCGCTCTAGAATAGAGATGCTCTCGACGTTTAATTTGCTGCTTTAAATCGTTGGTGATCCAAGGAGCTGAATTTTTCCTCAGGAGTTTGGTAACGAATGGCGCGTGATCGTCTAGAACTTGATTGACGGAAGAATAAAAGGTGGATAGTATTTCTGATATCGAATGCATTTGCAGCGTGTCTTGATTATAGAGTTCTGGGCAATTTATTTCTAACGCTCGTTTCATATCCCTTTCCAGAGATTGAATATTACAGTTGGTGAAATCATGAAATTTAATCGACTTACACCTATGAGAAAAACATTCAATTTTGTATTCAATACCTATCATATCATGCCCTGCTACGAAAGGAGTTGTTGACTTCGAGAAACTGAAAATCTTAGTCGGAGAATCAACCAAGAACACATCTATATGTGTATGCGTGTTGGAATGGAACGTGTGATGTGTTGCACCGAATGGGACCGAAAACAGTGAATAATCGCGCACGTAACCTTTAAGGTAGTTCGAGCTGTAGCTAAAGCTCAGTAGGTCGCAATTTAAATCACCCGTAATAATAATATTTTTGAACGTAGGCATATAACAATTCAATTTATTTATAAAATCTGACAGTATGTGACCTTCAGGCCGTCTATATATGATAACCAATAGTAAACCAGTATTTTGTGGTAGCTTTACATTTAATATGAGATATTCCGGATCATTTACAGATGCGCTAATTGACGATTCTAACACATTATAAACTAACGATTCGTGAAGGTAGCACGCCACTCCTCCACCTAGAACATACTTATTACTAACTGTGGACCACAATGCCCTATCGTTCCGCACTAGGTTATATGACGGAATACTGAGTGCACTGGACGAAATAAGAGGGTTCAGCCAAGTTTCAGACAGCACAAGTATATGAAGATTTGTGGTCTGAATAAACTGTTCAACTTGGGCAAAGTGAGCCCGCAACGAATTTATATTACTATGAAAAACATAAATAGAGTTTATAGAATTATCCGTGTTTACAACATTTGTTTGGTTTTTAATAGTACGAGTTGCAGCTGAGCGAGAGGTCAAATGTCATTTTATAAGTGACAAATCTTCTTCTGTTACAATTGGCACCTCACAAGTGCCCCCATCACGCCTGTAAAATATGTTCCCATTTCGCGTCCATATACGTGACCCTATAATCGGTTTGGCTAATTCTCTTGCTCTGTGCAGCAATTGGAACGACGGTCGAGATAAGAATTCATTAATGAATATAATGTTGCTATCTCGAGCAAAAAGATCCGGAAATAGATCCATACGCGTTAATTTCCCAAATTTCTTTTTCTTTTCAATGACAAGATTACGCAAGCCGACTGAAAGACAAGTAACAATTCTAGAGAAAGTAGATTGCGTAGAGACTGATGCACCGCCTACATTATTATTGGATTTATGCTCAACTTTTCTAGTTCCGATGATAAAAACATTATTATTATAGCGAGTAAGCTGCAATTTCTCTAATACACGGCCAACAATATCATCTAATGGCAGCTGACAAGTACTAGGAATACCGGTGATAATAAATTCGTTAGTTGGTTGCGCGTATGCCCACAAATTTTTGATGTCGCCAATTTCTCGCGTATTTGCACTAGTAGCCGCGGAATTCATCGCTATTTTATTGGCTATGAAATCTAAACGGGCCGTTTGGTTTAAGAACTGTTGCATAATTGCCGACAGTCGATCATTCGTATCCATCGTATTCCAATTTTCAGGCATTGCCGGTGTCCGAAAATCCGAGTGCGAAGGAATCGAAGCAGTAGCGTTATTCGTCGTTTCAGCGGGAGTGTGAACGTGACGTACAATCGACGAAGCGTCAATTGATAATGACGAACCGTGAGTTGTTGCAGCAAGAGGCGACGTTGTAGTGTGCGTATCTTCTACACGTGCACACTCAACCGAAGACGAGGTGCCGGCAGGGATAAAGAAGAGAGGGGCAGTGCTAGAAGTACAAGGCACGGGGAAAAGCTGATCGATAGAGGGGGAGGTGTAATCGTCACGAAGTAAATATCCGAGTGAAGAAGCACAGCAAGAAGTTTCGGGTTTACAGCGAATGAACGAAATCGCGCAAGAACGATGAAACGTATTTCCACATCCTTCACAGCTGTACTTGGACCTAACTGAGCCTCCGCATCTCTTGCACCTTAGCACTTGCTCATTGTGCTTATTTGGCGACAATGGCTTACGCACTCTAATTCTTCTTGGCATATACGCAATACCTGTTCGGCCGAACGAAGAGCGCACGCTGATGACAGGTGACAGGAAGACAGTCGAGATGTCACTTTATCTGTGTATCCGCGGATCACGTGGTAGGCTCATGCGCAATAGGACGTCCCGCCCGAAAATGCCGAGTCTCTTGGTCCGTTGCCAAAATTATAAGAAAGAATATAGCACTCATACAGGCCCTTAAAATCACTTTCACCTCAACTAAGCGGTGATAAAAAATGGGCCAGCACACGTGCTCCTCTTGGACTAGTTTTTCTCGCAAAACGAAAAAAGATGACAAGTGAGAAATCGAAATGATTACGGAGAGAAATTAATGCGTGCGACTTACTCACCAGTCAACTGTCAACTCAAATATTGTAAAATGTACGTGTTATAATATGTAAAAATTATGTAATTGAAATTAACGATAGAGATACGTGTGTTAAATGATTCATTTAATTGCATATTCATACTTTTATCACCAACATTTCCAAAACACCGCAATTAAGCTTGTTTAGTTAAATTGTATAATGATCGTATGTATTAAATTGTATCATTATTTAAGAAAAAATCATTGAATATTTACTCCCTTACATAAGAAAATATTCGATGATTATTGAAAGTGTGTTTCGACTGTCGAAAAGAAACGTGAAGTAAGATAGACCTATATAAGCTTTACAGACAGATCATTGAGAATTTTTCACTTTTCCTTTCAAAATGACAAATGTTTTACGGAATCACATACGCACATTTAAATAGAATTAATCTATGCATGTCTTCATGTTGAATTTTTGTTTTGTCTTTTATTTCATATACGGTGTCAATCTTTTTAAGCGATAATGTATAGAAACATCAGCTCTATAAACGATTCAATATAATAATAATAATAATAATAATAATAATAATAATATAAAATTTTAGTTCATGATGTGAAAACATAACAAGTTTTTAAAGGATAATTTATTACCATGAAAATTATTTATTGATTTTATGACTTGTGTCTTTTTGTATTACACTAGGTGTGATGGATAGGAGTAAAGACTTCTTATGCCAATCAATTTAACAAAATACATAGAACAATATTCGTACGTGAATGACTTAGATAACTAATTACGATTACAATGTGGAGGTAACAAAAATCTGTCAAATATGACAACGTTTCGTGCAGTGTGATTATTCAAATCATTATTGTAAACGGAATTAAATAGTCATATCGGTTAGGCTACATACAATTTCGAATCAAGAGGTATACCGTTAGTTAGTACTAAAATACTTGTACTTGTTGGGTTTTTTAGAATGAATTTCATTCCATATACGTGTGAATGTTACATCACAAGAATGTGCACACGACTCGATTTCATGCACGGGTATTTGTATAGATTTAAGAAATGCGTAGCTTATGAGAGAGAGAGAGAGAGAGAGAGAGAGAGAGAGAGAGAGAGAGAGAGAGAGGGAGAGAGAGAATGGTCGACAATATTAAAGAATAAATTTCAAAAGTCACATTTGCTATGAATAAGGCCATCTAATGTGGGCTATCATAATGATAAATACTTTGCCGACTTTCGTTTTGTTTTTACATTGACAGAAAAAAAGATGTAGTGTAGATAAGATGAATAAGACCTTGTAAGATTTATGCATGGAATGACTTTAAGATGTGATGATTTCAAGTATTTGTTTTTAGAGTGCAGAACATCGCGATTCAATATACATAAAAAAATTAATTGTTTAAACGATGTCAACTTAATGATTGAACATTTTTTATTTAAAATTTGGAGATCTTTGGCGCGCTCAATTGTATTATAAATGGATCAAAACTTGTATTCATACGTCTATGTACATTTCAACGAGATCGAATATCGTAGAAAAGATTTCTTCAATTGCAAAAGTGTGGTGACCATCATACTGGTGCTAATACTTGAAACGGTTTAATATTGCGTTTCTTCATCATCTGTGTATCGTAACTTGCAAACTATCGACTGTGGACACGTATGAGACCGTCTATCCTAATCTCAAGAGGAACATCGAATGATACCGAGAGGGATCTAGTGACCGTGAAAACTATCTGTTTTTGTTACACTCTGATTTGATTTCCGATTCATAGGATGTTACGAAGAAATACTACGATCTAGAGAGAAAGGTACGACGTATACCCATAAGTTAGAGGTTCCACGCCATATGTGGAAGTGGCAAAGAGTGTGTGAGAAGGAGAGATACAGAGATACAGAGAGAGAGAGAGAGAGAGAGAGAGAGAGGGAGAATGAAGCATCAATTAATGAAGGGGACTCAGAAGGCAAATCAGTATTAGGTACTAGAAATGTAGTATATTGCCGAGTGCAAGGATTCCCCGGATCTGGTAATCAGTTTATATCGAAGGAAATGTGCATTATGGATATTTCCGACAGTGATGTAGTAAAGTACGTTTTGAACGTAAAACAATTGGTTAATGCACAATTATCATGGTCTACGATTGGAATCGGGCGATATACCCTTTGATGCAATCAACGAAACGTGGGAAGACATCGTTACATGTGCTCACAAGATATACATAAAAGGCGCAGACAAAAAAAAAGATATAGGTTGTAGGAAATTTTAGATGCTGACAATGCTGTTGACCTAGATATATTGGCCCGTCCATCTCTACCGAAAGTCATAGGATAAAATGCTTAAAAATTGGATACTGGAAAATCTTCAAGACCATCCTGCATCTCTTCAAAGGTCAATGAGAATTTTCTATGAAGTGAAACGTCTTGCATTAATGGAAACAAAAGACATCGATTGTCTACCTATAGATTTCATCTCAACGTTTGCAGAACGTGAAAATGAAAAAGCATGATCATGCCTACCTCTCACAATGCAAATGAATTCAGATTTACGTGAATGTCGTCGATAAACATTTTGAAACGAATGATGATACCGCAGATAGATAACCGCTGATGATTAAAGACTATGCAAAGTGTTAATTTCAGAGGGATGTCTAGTAATGGCAATATAGGTATTTTAAAAATAGCGAGATTGCTTTCGCTTTGCAGTAGATGCGCGGTAATATTTAACAATTTCACTTTCACATTCTTTTGCATGGCGATAATAAGGTTAATTGTCAACTAGATTCAATTTTCAAGAACCTCATATTCAATTATAATCGCTCCATAGCCACTCATATCAGTAAGTGTATGATGGCAGCCTACGATGAATCTATGCATTTCAGATGCACCCGCATATTTCATTCTGCGACACGCAGATTCTGCAATCTCTTTAAACATACCAAAAGATGGCAGCATTATCATTTCCTTTAACTTTTTACTTAAAAGACACAAAACTGTGTGAAAAGATAGAAAGAAACTGTTGAATTTTACACGCTTCTCTTAGATTTTTACATCGTCATTTCGATCTTCTTATTCTCAGAAATTTTAAAAGTGGGAAATATTAAATGAAGGTTAATTAATTATATTAGAAGCAAGTCTATACTCGTATGTCTTCGTCCCTTGTGGGAAGTCAGATTCATTGTTACCATTTAGTAAAGTCTACGGATAATTAACAGGTCGAAACTTGTATGGCGATGTTTAAGATGTGGTAAATTGTACACACACATTAAAAAACGGTTAGGAACCTGATTAAATACATTACCCACGTGCCCAAACTCGTATAGCTATGGTTCGAACGTCATGAAAACACGTAAATACCGTGAATAGATAAATGCATTGGGAATAAGCGTGTCATCTTCTCTTTCTAATTACTGCTAGCTTCTTCCATCATTTCTATATTATGCATTTTAATACACGATATGCGGATTATGTAAAATTTATTACCATTTAAATATTATTATTATTATAAATTAGTTATTTATTTATTTATGCTACCTTTGTTAACGAAGGGGTGAGTTGGCCTACAGGTGGCCCGCCAGGTTATTCCTAGATAAAATACGGAACTGAGATTATCTCCTTCCTATTATGGCGGAGGTTATCTAAATTTGGGAAAGAGAAAATGTGTCACTTGGTATATGTTTTGATGAAATTGCGCAATGACTTCAAACGCGTCTGAACCTGTGTACATGGAAAAATATATGGTGAAAATGATCGACGGGTAATCGGCGGGTAATCGGCGATGACCGTGATAACGGTATAATGCTAAAGTTAATGGATATAACAAAGAGTATGCGAGAGCGAGAGAGATGGTAGTAGAACACAGGAGGTAAAGATCATTATCAGAATTTTACGTTCACTTTCACAATACGGTTCCTAGTCTACGATGTATTTCTACACAGGCACCGAGAAGCGACTATGATGTAGCAATAGCTGACCTTTATGGTAGCCATTATTGCGCATGCGTCAATAAATGAATAAAATGCGTTTATACTTTAATGGCTAGTGAATCAGTATCATTCGAAATGGAATACATTGTTGACGTGCAGGGATTCCGTGGGCCTGGTAATCGCTTCATACGAAGGAAAGGTCTATAATGAATATTTTCGGCGGTGAAATTGAGACTTATGTGTTTAAACCGCCATATCAATGGGTGTGGTTACCGTTACACTATAAAAGAGTGAATAACTGGTTAATGCATAATTACGACGGCTTACCATGGCAATCTGGTGACATTCGCTTTGATGATATAAACGAGACTTTGGAGGATATCGTTAAATGTGCCAACAAAATTTATGTAAAAGGAGTCGATAAAAAATGTTGGTTGGAGGATATATTAAACGCTGAAAATGTTATTGATCTCGACGTTTTGGACTGCCCATCTCTGAAAAAACGGAAGCAACAGCAGCAATATGAATTGTCGGAGAAGTGTAAAAGCCATACGATTAATGGAACTTGCACTAAAGAAAATGTACAAATACTTAAAAATTGGGTATTGGGAAATCTACTTGAACATCCTGCATCTCTTCAACGGTCATTAAGGATTTATTACGAAGTGAAACGTCTCGCATTGATGGAAACAAAATATATAGAATGTCTACCGATCGATTTCATCTGCATGTTTGCTGAACGACAAATTGAAGAAGCATGGACCTGGTTGCCACCTGCTATGCAAATGCATCCTGAAATATGTGAATGTCGACGATGTTATAAACATTTCGAATCAAGATATGATACGATAGATGGTGAACCGTCTATGATTAAAGACTGCATCAGTTATCAAATTAAACACGATGCATTAGTTGACGATATTGAAAATATAAATTTTATGTGATAGCTATTTTATATTCTTATGTACAACAATATTGTAAACAAAAAATTAATGTAATGTATAAATGAATATGAACGTGAAAAATAAATATTTATGAAAGGGTCGATGATCGACGTAATGATTAATGGGTCTTACAGTCGAGACGTTGCGATGGTAATAATGGTAACGGTTTTCAATAGGAGGAGAGTCGAAAACGAGACTTTCCACCTTATTAATGAAAATCTGCGTTTAAAATATGTAGGTCAAGAAGGATTTCGGAACGTCATGTCACGAAACGAGAAAATGAAAATATAGATGCTAGATGGAACAAATTTTGTAATTGATAGGTAGGATAAACGGACCTGTCGTAGCCGGCAGGTCCCGCGCATCAGGGGGTCGACGTCAGGTCTTTTGAACGCATTGAGACTTACGTAGAGGCTTTTCTGAGTTAATTTTAAAATGGTCTTAGCGGTTTTATGTGAAGGGACTCAGCGGTTTCGTCACTATTGGAGATCATTGAGTTACGCTAACGGCTTGTCAAGATGACTGTCATATTGATGGATAGATTTCCCCGACGACACACACACACACACACACACACACACACACACACACCCACACACACACCCACACACCCACACCCACACACACACACACACACACACACACACACACACACACACACACACACACACACACACACACACACACACAAACCCGTAAAACTTACTCAACACGTCGACTATTTATGAAAACGGAGTTGTGAGCAATTTTGGAACGGAAGTTGTTTTGGAGTCGGGAATAAACTATCAGGATGTTCAGGATGCCCAGAGGATGCTTTTGCCCATCTTCAAAATGAAATTTTTAATTCGTTCATCCTCATGTGAAGTCGTCAGGTTAGTTTTCAAAACATAAATATTCCATAAAATTGTAAAGAAAGACCATGATGCTTTCGTGTAATTTTTCATGCTTCTAGGGATTTCAACATCAAAGGATGCTTCTGAAAGATGTCCAAGTATACGAAGATTGAGGTGAGCTTACCGATCTTAGAGGAATGTCATGATGCACAAAACTTACCGGTTCAAAAAGCGTCACAAGTGTCGAATCCTTGGAATAAAAAAGAATCGACATTGAAACTGCACTGCGGTAAGCATCTGAGATCATTGATGGCATCTGTTTTCAGTATTTTTTTCCTGTTCCGTTTATTAACGTTTTTAATCCTATTGAATGTCGTTTTTGTTCTATAATATTTTTATTCGATTAACCATTCAATTGCATTAATTTCAATCATACTTTACTCTACCCCCATATAGTGTCGAAATTGTTCACATTTTAATTTTCTTGCAGATAGCTAATATTGCAACTGATTTATTACTATTTAATCCAGCATTTTTAAACTTGAGTTAATTCTTCTTGAAGAGTTGTAATTATAGCAAATTAATCTCGTTCAATTCCAGGCATTAATACGGAATTATGAAATCAATTTAATGATGCAAATAGTGATTAAACTCAGAACAAACAAATTCTGTTCAATACGTTTGCAACATGTAATCGTTTCAATTTTATTTATCAAGACTCGATATACGTGTTTTTAATAAGATTGATTACAATTTAATAACCCTTATATTACAGATAATATGTAAAAGTGAAATTTTTAACCTATTACTCGAAAACTGAATATCATAAAAATAATTATAACCTTCTTAAATAAGGCGTGAATAGTATTTTTCGATACATGTATCTACGTTTCCTTTGAATCAGTGAAACTCAGTGAATGAACAGTTCTGAAAATGTAATTAAATCCTTTAACATAAGTCCTGAAAAAAAGAACAGCAGGAAAATAAAATAGTTTAAAAGTGCTAATGATATAGCCTGCTTCAAAGTAATACTCATAGAAAGCAATTGAAAATAAAATGAAGTAATATTACCATTCTTTTATCAATGTTTGAAGGCACAAAATTTGTCAAAATTTAGACTTGAAACAATGTAAAGGATGTTTCTAGAAGTCAGCATTTGAGACATGCAAAAATAACAGTTATTTGCGGATGCGGGTCGAAAAGCCGACAAATCAAAATAGCGACAGTCTAAAATTGCTATGCTATAGGTACTTAAATTGTCGTTTTTTGATGTGTCGGTTTTTTAACTGTCGGTTTTTCGACCCGCACCCTTATTTGCTAATCACCCTGTTGAAGAAATCCAGGTGGATTCCAGCTGGAATTGGCTGGATTTTCATCCTGGATTTCCACCAGGATTAGCTCCTGAATTTTCGGGCTGGATTTCCATATACATTCCATGTCGAAAACAAATATAAAGTTATAATAAATTACAAAAAAATATTAAAATATCATTATTCCTGATAAAGAAATGACAAAATTAATTAAAAATAATTAAAATTGCATAACATTTACACATGTTTTTCGATAAAAATAAATGTATGGAATGTTTGCGTTTACTTTTTTGTAAGTAAATATTAACAGCTGCAAAGAATTACTTAATTTTATGTTAAACATAAAACTTGTTTGAACTAAACCCGCATATATCAAGAATTCTTCTACGATTGAGTATAAACGGATTCGATCCTCGGTCGGGATGGATTTTTCTTAGATTTATTTGCGAGCGTAATTATAAAACTACATTCCTTCATAACATATCTAACGATAGACAAATAATAATAAAATTCGAGTTAAATAAAATTCCCAGAATTATCAGTTTTTATCAGATTACAATTTAAATCTATCCAATTCTTTTTGTGAAAATGTTTTCATTTTAATTCCTGCTATTTTATTTTAATACACTATTTAGAATTTATATGTCATTGGACAGAAATGAGATTCGTTAGAATAGAAACGTTTGTATTTTATTTAATTCACTTGTTCTTGCCGGGAAACTAGTCGAATATATAAATGTTTTTATTAATTTTCATTTCATACATAAAACGATGCTGAAATCCATGTGCAAATTGTACACATTTGGGACTTTAATGGTGTTTATAATTTAAATCTATCCAATACCACTGTGAAAACGTCTTCATTTTAATTCCTTCTATTTCATTTTAAGGTACAATTTAGAATTCAAATGTCATCGAACAGAAACGAGACTTAATTCACTTGTTCTTGCCGGGTAGTTATGCTGTCAACCAGTCGGCCCTTATTTTTTGAGGTGACAAATTCAAATTATTTTTTATAGAATTTAGTTAAAAACATATATTTTTTGAATATTAATAAAACATTTCAATTGACTGAGTTTCATGAAAGACTATCTGTGCTCGCTTTTTGACATATGGCACAATTTTTATCAGTTACAATTAATAACACTAATAACTTCATAAATCAACAGGTACTGAGCTGTTATTACATTGGTGACACGGATCTTCCAAGATTCCCCACGGAATCAAATTTGGCATTTTGATCGTCTCATGTATCCTCGAGGGAATCGACAAGTGTACAAATAAATTGAATGTGATCAACTTGGTATAAATTGTATTTCAAAAAACTTATTTTTGAATATATCATTAACAATGTAATTAACAATATAAAATGATATTCATATGATAATATTATAATAAAATGTAATTTATATCAATATAATATAATACATATAATCAAAACAATATATCATTTATATTATTTAACAATATATTATTATGTAACAGGTTCTTCTCAATGGACCAAATTGATCGTCCCTCAAGGGCAGAAATTGGCGATCGATATGAGCCTCAGAATGGATGGTAGCGTCAGAACTGGCGAATAAGAGTGCTGTATTAAGATACACGATGATCCTCCCGTTAATGTTAGTTCTTTAATTATACTTTCCAAACAAATTTTCCAATTTTTTACTTCACGTTTATAGAAACGTTTAGCACAAAATACAAATATTTGATTAAAAAAAAAGTTTCATAAGTATAATTTTGGAAAAACTACATTAATAATTGATCCCACACCCACCGGCATCTAAAACCATTTGAAGTCTTCTGGGCATGGATGCGACAACTTCTCGACAGTATCGAGCACTGATATCTGCCCATGCAGCATTTACACGTGCAATCAGCTCTTCTCTCGATTCTTGTCGGGGTATCCATGTTCGCGTCATTTCTGCCCAGACGTTTTCAATAGGGTTTAAATCCAGTGCGCATGCGGGCCAATCCAGTCGAGCGAAATCCGGGTGATCTTCATACCACGCTCTTGTTATTCTGGCGGTGTGGTGGACTGTTATCCTCGACAATTGGTATAACTGGAAAATCCGCCTCCGGATAACGTTGACGCACTGATGGATGTAAGACACCATTCAAAATACGTCAACGTATCTTTCAGCATTAAAATTTCTCTCAACTTCAACCAGGTTGCCTGGACCATCGCCAGACATCCAACCCCAGAATGCCGCTGTTCCTCGTCTACCTGAGTTTGGTAGTACATTTTGGGGTTCATATCGAGCTTCGTTCAATCTCCACACGCGGTACCGACCATCCTTGTCCGTTGTGAAGACCTTCTCATCCATATATATCGTTCGCTGCCATTCATCGGGAGAGACATTAAGGTGCCTAATTTCAAAATTAATCCTTGTCTCTTTATGCCTCTCCATTAATAGTGGCTTCTTGGCTGCCTTCCTGCATTTCAGCCCACTTTCCCTTAACCTTTTCTGGGCCGTTCTTCCAGTTATGGGAATATTTAGTGTCGCAGGAAGGCTAGCAGCAGCCTGGAAGGGATCCTCTAACATAGATCTGTTAATAGAGTATCCTGTTCTCGAGTTGTGGCCTGAGGCCTTGAATTGTCACATCGGCGGTCTTCAAGGATTCCGCCATTAATATGTCATCGTATCCATTTATATGCAGTAGTTTCGCTGCAATGCAGTGTCTGGCGATATTTCAGCGACGGTTTGTGCGGATGCAGCCATGCACTTCAACGCTTGTTAATTTAAAATTATGACGCTGAAGTTAGTTCATTTTTTTCATTTTGTCGGAACCATTTATGTGCATTTTTGTCACTACGACAGACATCGTACATTCCATACATTATACATTTCGTATAACATTTTATTGGCTCGATATGAATTTTTGTACCATTCGTGCTGTAGTACGAGCAGTGAGGTGCACTGACTTAACCAACATTTTTTCGAAAATTTCATTTCGGCTTCAAAAATATCTTCATTAATATATGTAACATTGTCATTAGTCAAAATACGTAATAAATTTTGTTTCGTATATGAGTCAAACTTTCTGAAGTGGGCCACCAAAAATCGAGCCATCGAATTTCTTATTTTTTATTGACAATTTCTGAAGATCCATGTGTTATAAGAAATATCCCCAAATATTTTTAAAAAATATCACTTTTTTCAAAAGTTATCAACAATTGAATTTTAAGGCGATTTTTTTTAATGACAATTTCTCAGCAACAAGCTGATAAAAATTAATGAAAATTGAATGGCATGTTCATAATTAGTAATATAATAGAAAACCGTATCGTTTGCAGGAAAAAAATGTAATTTATTATTAACAAATTAATTTTGCAATATATATTAATTTTTACAATATATATATATTAATTAATTACAATATATATATATATATATATATATATATATATATATATATTGTAATTAATTAATAAACAAATGACTATTAAACCGACTTCTCTTTGCGTTAAACAAAAATTTATTTTTTGAAAATATTCCTTAAAGTATACACTAATCGATCGTGCAAAAATGTTTCAATGCTCTCGATCCCAAAAAAAGATATGAATTTTCGACGTATATACGCGCCCAGCGTGCTAGACGTCGGCCGAGACCGGGGCGCAGCGTCCCTTGCTTACTAATTCGCTTAGGTTTTTATTTAAGAATTTCATAAAAGCTCTATGCATTTTTTATATAGTTAGGCATGATTATTAATAACTTATTTACATTGATTATTTATTTATGTTTTACTATTTTTACCGGCACGGAAAATAAATATATACGACATATATTCTCAATAAAGTATTTTCGGCGAAAAATGAAATATGTGGCATATACGTTGATATATGCATGCACATATATGTGTAAAATTATATCCGGCATATATTTAACATATATTATGCATATATTTTCGGCGAAAAATTTAATATATGACATATCTGTTACATATATTTTTATCGACTTTTTTTCCGTACGGGTACAACTGTAAATTAAGAGCGATTACAAAAATTCTTACATTCTAAAAAGTTCAAAACGATAATGGTTCAAAAATCGTTCTAAAAAGTTCAAAACGATAAAAGTAAGTAAAGATTTAAAGATTTGCACATGCAACTGCTATACAGTATATACTAAAACTACTTGCATATTAATAAATTAATTACAGAATGCAAGGTTCTATAAAGGAATGCAGGTCAAAAACCGAATAACCTGCCCATATGGCGCGTGTCACTCACCACTGTACCTTGAGCTGTTTGAGTATGCCGATTTAGACGACGACCTTAAAGAATACTTCGTACTAGTTAGTACTTACTTACTTCTACACCTTTATAGTATGAAAAGAAATTTTATCCATTAATTTATATTTGCTTCTGTCGCAGGATCCAAGTATATATGTACTTTTGGGCGGAGAAATTCGATGGCCTCGAAAGGCCAAAGAAAAGCCGAAAAGAAATGTTGGCTGAAGTGCCATTTACTTTTTTAATTTTTTATATGTATTTTTATTTTATTTAAATAGTAACATTTTTATTAAAATAAATTTATTTCGCGTTGTAAGTTTGGCGTTGTTGTGTAAATTCTTAAAAAAATTGGAGTAACCAACAGTTTGGTGTTTTTCAATGTTAAATAAACAAAAACATGCAAAAAAAACGTTATTTTTTCAGTTTTTCTATTCTCGCTGGAAAACGTGACCTTGTACGGGAAAAGTGTTATAAGGAAAGTTGTAGTTCTTGAAATTCTACAAAAATGGTTTATATAATACTATCGAAAAATTAATATTTCAATGAGATAATAATAAAAAAAACGTGAAAAATGAAAAAAAAATCAATTATTGTTTATCTTTTACAGTTTTATCACTAGGAATATGTAATTTTGTGAAAAGATAGTCTATATGACGTAGAAAATGGTGGTATTATTTTATTACGATCACTTTTGTATTTTCCGAGAAATTTGCATTTTCTTTTTTTTTCAATTTTTTTTATTCTAATTATTACAGCTTCTAAAAGTCGTACAGTAATTTCTAAAAATGAATTTTTTTTGTTAAAACCTGTATAAAAAACTACATTTCGGATTTTTTTATTAGCGCTTAGAATATTGTAAAAAATGACTTTACACAAAAGTGCCCGTATCTGTGTGTACTGACTAGGATGAAGCATGTTCCGGTTCGAATAAAAATTTGTTTGGAATGAAATTATCCTTTCTTTAATGGTATGTAAAATATTAATGATTTAAAGTAAATAAATAAATAAATTTACCTTGTAATGATGGCTCTCTGAAGCAATCCAGGAGAGTTGAAACGCCTGGCGGTTCAACGGAAAGGGAGTTTTAGCGAGAACTTTAATCAGGAAAGATGGGATACCGTACAGTATAAAAGAAAGGTTTAATAAAAATATTGTACACTTTTCGGTGATCTTTTATTAAATTTACATTTATCTAAAATTGTTCTTTCTGTTTGTTTAAATACATATTTCAGTTACGTATCAAACTCGTCATCATTGTCAAAATAAGTCACATTCGTAAAATAATTATCGCTGCAGTTATCGGTGTTGTTTTGGACATCCTTTAACAAAAACAGAATGTCACTTTCATCAACCTCTTTTTCTTCATCGGCATTCAAACGAGGTACATTTGAACAATTGTCGGTGCAGTTTGAACAAAATGTTGTGCAATGCAGACCGTTCTTTCTGCACTTACAATTCTTCCCTTTGCAGCCTTTCACACATGTGCACGCTATACTGGACATTACTTCAGGGGGATATGGGGCGTTGTCCATGTACTTTGAAACGGGACCCTCGCTACTCATCTTCCAACCCCATTGTTGTGGGTCTTTGATATTTCCGACCTAAATTTGGGTTTGCAAATAAACCCGGAAGCAGTGTTCCTTTGCGGCAGATTCAGTCGGTGGTAATGCCGTTAATTTAACGCAGTGTTTAAGTGTGTGTTGTTTATATTTGTCAAATCGAATGTCGTGTAATTGTTTTTCACTTGTCCCATCGTACATCGCTGCAATCAAACAGTAACCACAACTGGCTATATCTGGCTATATCTGGCGTCCCGTTAATGTCATTAAAAATTAAAGCTTTTTTTTCAGAGCGTCGTTATTCATCACTGTTTTAATTATTTTATTTTTACCTTGATTAAAGAAGGCCGATGTAGTATCACAACCCGAAAATGCATGCAAAAATGCCACCAATGATTTTAGCGATTCATATTTGAAACTATTTGGGGAGAAAATTTTTGCATTTGAGTTCCCTTTACCTGGCTGTAGAAAAAAATATTTTTGTTTTGTGGTGCACGTTGCGTTAAAATGACCAACAAATCAATGTCTTCACCGACAACAATAACATCAAGAGTGTGTAACAGCTCAATTGCAGTGTCAATAATTAAAGTATCGGCATCTTCATCTGCAACTTTTGCGTGACATTCTGCTTCAAGTAATTTTGCACACATTAATGCAATCAATTTTTTCTTATTTTTCGCACACGATAAAAATTTTTCTTGTGAAATGGGGATGACGGAATTTTCATCAAACATTATTTCACGTCCACCTTTTGTCCGATCTCTGCGTAGGCGTTTGGCTGTTTTCAGACAATGCGAACCTATTACTTCGGGATACTCGTCAAAAACTACGCAACAATTTTTAGAGTAATGATTGACAATATACAATAAATATTGATTTAGGATGGTATTCACGCTGCTATTGACAGGCCAAATTACTCTATGCAACAGGAATCCTCCGTCTATAACATGAAATGTATTAACAAGTGGAGGCATTGTCTAAGTTTGAACAAAATTGTCCAAAAACTGTGCCTTACGATTTTTTCTCATTTTTCCTTCGTTAAAAATTGACAAAGGATGCGGTGATAACTCGTATTTTAAATATTTCTTCATATCTTCTTTACTCGTAATACTCATTGCTAACCGTTGAAATACTGATGTTGGGTCGATTGCTATTATCTCATTATCCACTTTAACAGACGAAGTCGTTGCTTTCAATGAGATAACTTTTTTTTCGCTGCAACTTCACAGTTCCAAAATGTTGGTTGACAATTTCATTGAGAGCAACTGTACCAATTTCTAATCCATCGTAGCAATTTATGTTATCATTTGCTACTACCCCCGAAAAAATATTGTAAATATTATTGCAAACTGGAAGTGGATTGAAAGTATTAAAAAAATTTTTTAACCGCAACGAATCAGAGGCAGATCTCTTGACACTCGTGCGGGTCGGAAATCGACATGCTGCTCTGAAGTTTCGTATTTGACATTGCAGAAATTTTCAACGGCCTCGGAAACATTTGTCATTGCTGTAAATGATAATATCCAATTCGACACAACACTTTCGATTATTCCACGGCGCACAAGGCCACCGATGGTTTTTATTCTTCTCATTAATGTCTGCTCTATAGTCATATCGGACCAAATGCCAGACCTAAATTTTTTCGTCCGTCTGATTGTAAAAAAAACCCAACTTAGCAAATTTGTCAAACTATAAAATATCCATTTTCGTCTCCAAATTATCCATGTCCTGAATATGTAAGTGTGCACATTTTGCATACGAGTGATGATCACTCGCGCATGAAAGTATGGAAGCATTTCTCGGATACACAGCACGTGTAAATCCCAGTTACCAGTCCTCTCGACGTTAATCAATTTTTTGACGATATCCACTAATGAAAAGTAGAGAACCCACAATTTCGATGTCGGACCGTTGTTTTCAATACATTTTAATTTCTGAAGAAATTTGTTTTTTATTTCGATAAATTATAAAAGTATTTAAAAAATCTGATTGTTCTGCAGATAAATGCAATGTAGACAAAATGATTGTTGCTAGAGCGTTTTGTATGAGCAGGTGTCCTCTTACAGCTCTTGAGAAAGCATGACCATTCAATATTTTTTCTACCGATGCTTCTGCATATATTTCTTTGAAAGCTTCTTGTAAGCCACTGCCATTCATTATAAAACCGATAGCACCATAAAAAGACATAAGAGTATGAAATCCTCCAAGCCTAATTATTAGAGAATCAACGCGTGCATGCAAATCTGTGCCTTCGCAACATGCTATTATTTCACGAGCCTTTTGATATAGAGGCTGGTCAAAGGTAACAAAGTATGTTTTTGACCATTCGCTTTTCCTCTGCTATCTGCGTCTAGCAAAACTGTAAAAATAGTGTCGTAGTGACTCGGAGGAGCGTTCACGAATGGCAATGGAATTATTTTTGATATTTCAAAATACTTGTCATCCGTTAATTTTTCATTAAAAGCGTTCCATCCAGGAATGTCGTTAAATTTTAAACCTTTCCCACAAAACCACAGGAAATCTGTATCATCTCTAAATCTGTATCTCGTATCATCGCTAACTGTTAATTTTTCGGCATTAATAATAACATTTTTAATAATAACATTTTTTAGTCCGTTCGCGCTTCCTTTTTCAAAATGCTGTACAGGAAGATATCCAAACTGTCCAATACTATCTACATTTTTGTTTTTTTTTGTCTTTTAACCGAATCGGAGCATTTAATGGCAACAGCCGAGGTTACGCACATAATTCCACCCATCGTGTGGAAAGTATTTTTCCTGTCGATCGTACCAGTATTATGATCTGCGTTATCGTAAATGAATTATTGATAAGCTGAATCAAAATTGTAACGCTCCGGATTTTGTATTATTGATGACTCAAAAGCTACTGTTTCATGGTAAGAGGCACAGAGGCCGATTTTGTGCAATAAATCAACGAGATTTCTGGAAGCATACTTTTTATGAATTAATGTAGATAATCCCAGTTGAATTGAAGAGGTGAACTGACGAGGTCGAACTGCGGATATTAAACAGTTCGAAAGGGTAGCTATTTTGTGGTCGTAAATTTCAATTTTTTTGCTTTTTTTATGACTCTTTACTATTATATCCAGAACCATTTTTAAAGTAGATGGAATGTCAGACAATGCGTTTTCTAAAAATGAATTCGGAGATGGGTAATTATCTACATCGTACCACTGTTTTCTAATATCGTTCAATATAATATTTGTTGCATCTTCGACTGTTTTTCGGTTTTGCTCCTCCTTTGATAGATTTTCTTTTGCGTGCCAATTTTCTTGAAGTATTCTAGCACTCTCACTTGCATAGCAAAGTATATAATCGTCATCTTTAGCATAGCGATATATTACTATGTCGTTGCCAAATATTTCTTCCAACTTTTGTGTTATATACCGTAAAGCTGGTTCTTCAGTGCTTTCGTATTGGCTGAGGATGTATCGTAGAGAAAATTGACACTTGTCAGAATGTTCGGTTAAAAAATTAACAATGAATTCTACAGCACATGCAGTGACTTCGCTTACTGGTCGTCCTACAACATTCGAACCGCGGTTATTATAAAAACTGACCATACATCTGACGTGATAACAAACCCGTTGCTGCAGTGCTTTATCGATATCGCTCAATCTGCACTTCAGATCTTTGCACCATTTATTACTACAGTCTCTTTCTTTTAGAGTATTCAGTATATTAAGCAGTGTATCACGATTACTGACATAACGAACATTCTGTTTTGCATTATGTACTTTGAAGTCTTTTTCACAAAAAATACATTTATTTTTAAAATCGTATTCTCGACTTACACTTTTATTTGTCGTCTTGAATCAGATGTGACAGTACGAGCTTTACTTGCCTTGATACTTTCTCGATTATATGTGGTATAACACGCAGAATTACTGTATACAGTTCCGTGTTTTTAAATATTTTGTTTTTTTGCCATCTCTTCTTTTGACGCTTCTTTCAATTGAGGTGCTGATTCTTTTTCCTGATATTTTTTTTTATTCACCTCAGATGAAAAAGGTTTGTCACAAATGATGTAATTGTCCATGGTGCAAATTTCACCTGCGAAAGAAAACTTTCATTACTCGACAAATCACTTTATGTTTCGACACATTCCCATTTCGACAAGTCCCATATGAAACTTATAACAAGTAAACTGAATAAAGTATCGCGCGATATATAAAACATTAAGTACAAGTCTTATTAGGTTAGTTAAAGTGTTAGAAATGTCATACGTATAATAACGTCAAAAATTAAATGTAAATATTAATTCGTTATGAGAAAAAGGTGCTCTGAAGTATATAAATCGTGCCTAAAACTATTATCACGTACAAAATTCTCCCAAAAATACTGCTCCAAAATGTTTGTTAACGGTTGCACGTGGTTTGACACTAGAATCTCTTCAACAAGTCGTGTAGACCCTGCTGTCACTGTTACTCGACTGACACACTACTGGATACTCGTAATTCTCGATAGGGGCACACGGTGGGAAGGGCAGCTGGTGAAAGTATCTTAGTAATAAGGCTTTAACATAATTTTTTTAAATATGTTCAATAGATAGTAAATGCAAAGTTATACTACTAGAATTTTTTTTTTTAATAATAAAAGACAGGTGAAAATGACGATTAAAACATCCGATAAAATAACTGCTCCGAAAAAGCTCCAGAAACCGCCGAGTGTTGACGATGTCTTTCGAAACGGATAGTGACGTCACGATACTAGTTCGCTCCGTTTTTCAAATCAAATTGACGTTAACGGTCTTACAAAATCGTTAGGTTTGAATTATATACTGGAAAAAAGTATATTATGAATACGTACAAGTGTTGTTTTGTGCCTTTGTGCAAAAATACAACTAAAAATGCGCCTGACAAAATTTTTATTCACGTGCCAAGAGACTTAAACCGTCGGAAAACATGGTTTCAAGTAGCTCGACGTACAGAAATGAGCGAAAAAACAACTTATTATTGCTGTGAGGATCATTTCAATGTAAGTAACGAACATAAATTTTTATTTTTTTTGTATATAATATTATTATTTTTACGTATATGAGAAATATATTTAGTATATGTAGAAAATAAACGTAACCTAAAATCTCAAAAATGTTTAATTCCAGCTTCGTGAAGATTTAGAAAATTATGTGCGGTTTTCTATACAAGGAGGTCCCATAAAAATCAAGCAGGATGTGATTCCAGTGTATTTTGATTGTCAGAAAGACAGAGACCGATGTACCAGAAAACCTCAGCACCGGAGCGGTTATGACAAACTGAACAGAAAGCGACAAGTGGAAGAAATTCTGGCTGAATGTGTTAATAAGCAGGCAGCAAAAAAAAGAAAGCAAGTAGAAGGACAAAATACTTCATGTGATATTAACACGTGTGAACTGGAAAATATACCACCTGTCACTAGTGCTCCAAATTTTGATCCGATTCCATCGTGTTCATACGAGGTTAGTTATGCACCAGCCACTAGTGATCAACAATTGGAACCGACTCCATCTTCTTTGTATCAAATTAATTTTGAACCAGGACTATCAATCATACACGTAGCCAGCGATATATCTTTACTGCCTCCAACACATACTGTTCCTGCCGTAACTTCTCCACGTGTGATGGAAATAAAAAAAATTAGTCGTGGAGTTCAAGTGTCACTAGTGCCATCCACTACTCATTATAGATCTAAAGGTAATACAGCTACGCCAACAGTTAAAGAATGTGCATCTGATACGAGTGATCTTGTTTCTCTTGCAACTTCCAGTACGCAAACATCACCAGTACTGCATTCTGGTGTAAACATTAAAAGAGCATGTTTACACGAAGAATTATCGGAGTCCACCTCGATAACCAAATCTTCTTCCATATTATCAGGTGAACTGACAGATTACATTCCATCTGATGACAACGAGATATCGGATAAGGAAGTTGAAAATGTTACTGTGCGGAATGTAATCAGTTCTTTTATAAGCCAAGAACCGAAGAGCTATCTGTGAATACCGAGTGAGTGGATGTGGCTAATCGATACAATTAATGATCACACCAGCATTAACACCAATATTAATAAATTAATTTTAATGAAAATAAAATTGGATGACAGCTTCGAAAGACTGGGCCAACAGTTTGGTGTATCGCACGTGACTGCAAGCCGGTTTTTTAATAATTATATTCATACAATGTCTCATATGCTGAAAAGCTTTATTTATTTTCCAGATCCAAGTTCTGTGAACAAATTGTTACCGATACCATTTAGAGCAAACTACAGCAATGTTCAATCTATCATTGATGCATTTGAGATCCAGATTGAAAAGCCATCAAACCATTTGCATCAATCTCTGACTTGCTCGGAATATAAAATGTGTGACACACTGAAATATTTAATATCCTGTTCGCCCGATGGATTAATTAATTTTGTATCTCATGGATTTTGTGGCAGAATCAGCGATATAAATTTATTCGAAGAAAGCGGCATAATGGATGTTTTACCCGAAAAATGTGCAGTGATGGCAGACCGTGGATTTAAACAAATCCAATCAGTATTATAAAAAAAAACGTGTTTTGATTCGACCACCTAGTGTTTCAGCAAAAGCGAAACCCAGCAAAAATGAAGTGCTAGAAAACAAACGAGTAGCAAGTTTGAGGATTCACATTGAACGAGTGATTGGAAGATTAAGGGAATTCCAATTACTTATTCCGCACTCCTGTTTGCATCATAGTTTATTACGAAATATTGATGACAGTGTAATGATAGCTGCCGCATTAATAAATATTCAGAGTCCTTTAATTAAAATGTGAAAATGTGTTTTTGTGAAGTTATTAAGTGTCTAATAATTCTTATAATTACAGTGTTTATGTTCAGTGTAATATATTTATTTATTTATTTATTTATTTATAGAATTCAATAATAAAGGATACATATTTTTTTCCAAAAATTCAAGTCACTCGTATAATTTTCATTATATTCGATCCAAAAATATTTGATATTTTTATTTTCTTCAAATTTTGGATCGGCCACACAAAACAACCCTTTTTTTTATTGGCCATGAACATTTGTAAATGTATTTGAGCCATACATTTTGAATGTATCTTTCCATCAGGTAAGTAATTTTTTTCAGTTTTAGTGCTACTCGGACACTTTACTTCGACTACAAATTCATCTGAAATTGCATCCGGCGAAGCACCCAGAACTGGAAATTTCGGAGACAACATAAGGCCACACTTCTTAAATTTTTTATTGACCTTCTTCTGAAGAACTGAAAGGACTTATTTTTCCAACAGTCGCCCTGGTTGCATTGGAAGTGAATCAAAAATGTTGGTCGTACGGATGCAATGTCGAACCAAAGACCCACTATCAGTTCGACAGTGTGCAGCCTCGTAGATCTTCGAAGCTGTTATTCTGCCATATCTCAATTCGTGCCACAGTAAGTTGTCTTTCTGATCTTGAGTACGCAGTTCGACTTGTTCAAAATTATTTTACATCCTCGTAGAAGCAAATGTTAAAAAATCATCTGCTGCTATCAGTCCTCCGTGATTAATGAAGGAAATCAATAACTGATGAATACTTAACGAGCCCAAATCATCTGGTAGGATATAATTATGCCTCGTTAAAGCACTAACCAGTTTTTTTTTCCTTCTCTGTCTCCAAAACTGTCCTTAGGAAAAAGAAGTTATCCGGGAGATGACTTGGTGCATTAACACTACTTGTGCCGCATAGTTCATTGGTGGAGATAGCTTTCTTCACCGTACCTACGGTAGACAATGCTGATCGTTTCCAATAACATTGTACCTCGGTTGGAGCAGGACTTTCTGTCTTCCGATGAATCCACATCAGGAAAACCACAGAATGCTTACATCCACCTGTAATATAAATTCCACATATAAATTTACATTTATAATTTTAATCGAATTACATATAAACCTTTTTCATTATACAAAATTTAATTAGACTTTATTAAAAGTTATCAATAATATTGTTTCAAAATTACAAAATTTGTCGAATTTGAGTACAACTTATATGGCTTAAAAAAGATATCGACAATACCTCTGAGGCTATATAAGTTTTCATAAGGTTTGTCTATCCTTTATATAGATGGAATTTGTTATTACGTATAATAAATTTTACCTATAATTTCATCGTATTCACCATATATTTTCCTGCATGACATACCGTACAAATTTGTTTATCATTTCTTATATTCTAGCATAATGAGTAATATAAAAAAAATAACTGATGATGCTGCACAATCATGGCACTGTACATATTGGACAACATTATCTTCGTCGTTTGCTATGACAGATACATCATAGCTCTTACTGCGAACTCGATGCTCCGGACAGACTTTTTCTTTGACGGTGCACACTTTTCCTTCTCTCCGGAGGCAAACATAACCTATGGCTGCATCTCCATAGCTTTCACGTGCAGAGCTAAAACAAAATATTAATTTAAATTAAATGTTCTGTTCAAAATAAAAACTGATCAATGTGAGCTAATTTTAGTCATATGTATGAATATATATAGGTACTTACACTGATGTTTTTAGACCTCTACTTTCTCCCACATTAAATCGGTCGTCTCCTTTTAAAAAATCGAGAACCATAAATACATCTACTTTTGGTAGATTTGTAGAATCTGCTTTGACAAATCCAGGCTCCATTTCGTTCGCAATCACTTGATAATTAACGTTTAAACTAATTTATAACGTTATAGCAATACATAAATTTAATATCAGTAGTATCGTGACGTCACGAGCGGATGGACCAATCACAACCGTTTTAGGAACAGATGAAAATAATTGAAATCTCATTGTTTTTAATTAATTATTGTGATGTAAATATACAGCAAAATAACAAAATATTTATATTATTATACTTTATGAATCATAAATTTTAATATATATTAAAATTATTAGAATCTGGAAATTATGTTAAAGCCTTATTGTATGTCAGTAGCAACCGATGTCGCAAGATGTCAAAATTAATTTGAATCTGTATTGCAGAACGCTGTTTGCGTGTTGTTTTGACAATAAATAGAAGTTAATAACATAAAGAATTACTATAAAATGACACAATTTCTTTTAATGGCGTTTTTGACAACATTCTAAGCGGTAATGAAAAAATCCGATATATACGTTTTTTAGTACAGGTTTAACGAAAAAAATTCATTTTTAGAAATTACTGTACGACTTTTAGAAGCTGTAATAATTAGAATTAAAAAAAGAAAATGCAAATTTCTCGGAAAATACAAAAGTGATCGTAATAAAATAATACCACCATTTTCTACGTCATATAGACTACCTTCTCACAAAATTATATATATAATATATAATATATAATAATTGATTTTTTTTTCATTTTTCACGTTTTTTTATTATTATCTCATTGAAATATTAATTTTTCGAAAATATTATATAAACCATTTTTGTAGAATTTCAAGAACTACAACTTTCCTCATAACACTTTTCCCGTACAAGGTCACGTTTTCCAGCTAGAATAGAAAAACTGAAAAAATAACGTATTTTGCATGTTTTTGTTCATTTAACATTGAAAAACACCAAACTTTTGGTTACTCCAATTTTTTTAAGAATTTACACAACAAAATACATATTTTAGTTGAGGATCCGTCCTGTTTACAATTTTTTCCAAAATCAATTATATTTCGGCCTAATTTTCGTGGACTAATACTTAAAAGTTAGAATATGGGGTTTTCGGTGTATTAAATCAGTATATTATACGAATTACGTACGTTCCACTTTCGTAAATTTCTATGCGGTATTCAAAAGTTATTATTTTACGTTTATAAAACGTTTTGCATTTGATTGTAATGCATGGAAATATTGAACTAAATATTATGAAATAAATGATATGCTATACACATCCATTTTATACTAACGTCTAATATATTGGTATAATAAAAGTAGTATATCAAGATATTTTTTTAATGATTTCTAATGTAATAAATAATAGACCTTTTCCAAATACGCTTATTCAACTTGTCTATTACACGATTTTGATACGTTTCATATATGTAAATTAAAATGCGATATTTCATATATTAGTATTAAATATTTCATAAACGTTTTGTATTACATTTTACTGAAGAGAAATAACAGACTTAATAACTTGATATGTCAGATGATTTATTATTTACATTTAATATATTCTGATATTTACGTTGTGTAAAATTGTTTTTATTTTTATGAATTTTAAACGTTTTTCAAATATTCTTATTTAACTTGTAGATTTCACGATTTTGAGAATTACCTATATATTTATATATTAAACATATCTAGTTTAATCTATCTAAATCAATACTAAACAATACTAATTGTTAAATTTTTCTGTTTGTCTATATGTCCAAAAGAGACAGAAAAGTACAAAAAATTTAAAAATGTTTAAATTCGAATAGAATTGTATATTTTCTCTGATCAAAACCGCAATATTTTTTATTTTTGGGGTCGCTGAATCCTAATCTATGGTCAAAATTGCATAATACAAAATTGCGCAGTGGGCCTGAAAAGAGAAAAGCAAACATTTAAAAAGTCGTTAAATTCATCTGAAATTGCATATTTGGACGTTTTTCGGGTCGTTGAATCCTAAGCTGTGATCAAAATTACGTACACCGAAAAACTCATATTCTAACTTTTAAGTATACCCTACTCTATGTTTATATTTAAGTGTACAGTACTCTTAATGTAAGAAATCTTCTAAACAATTTATGAAGTTTTCTTGTAGTAAGAGTATTCTTACGAAAATGCTTTCTTAAAATAAGAATACTCATTAAAAACATATTTTAATTTTAAGAATACCAGCTACTGTCACAAATTTTGTAAGAAGGGCTGCAAATATTCTTATATTAAGCATATTTTCTTAGCAAAGGAAGAATAATTTTCTTATAATAACTTCTACCTGTCACCAACAGGAATTTCATATGGCGAATTTCACTCTTGTAAATATTGTCGGTCAAGCCGTTATCGACTTTACAGACGGCGCACTAATATGTTGACCTTTATAAGGATCATTCCGACAAGCTATGGAAGAGGTCTCTCAGGTTTGACTTTTTTTGCGCAAGTAGACACACGTTGGTGCGATACGTATATAAGCCTGCGAGTACATAACGTACTTATGTACAACAACACTGCGATATATATGAGGCAGCGTGCGTGCGTGCGTGCGCGCGCGTGTGTGAGTGTGTGTGTGTGTGTGTGTGTGTGTGTGTGTGTGTGTGTGTGGGTGTGTGTGTGTGTTTGTGTGTGTGTGTGTGTGTGTGTGTGTGTGTGTGTGTGTGGGTGGGTGTGTGTGTGTGTGTGTGTGTGTGTGTGTGTGTGTGTGTGTGTGTGTGTGTGTGTGTGTGTGTGTGTGTGTGCGTGTGTGTGTGTGATTTTAGCGTATTTTTCTTTTAATTGTTGTTTAAATCCTAGTGGTATAAATCAACAATAATTTTCATGCATGTATGACTTAAGCAGCAAGAGCCCGTTCAATTGTACCGCCGGCAATATACCGCCGGCTTCAAGGTCATTATCGAATCACAGTATGTAGCAAAGGTTTCATAAAGTACAAGCTTTTCTGAACATTTAAATAAAATCATAGTAATCGGCTGAGAACTCACGTGACAGGGATTTTTGTTAGTCAGACTCTCGTGTGTCCCTTCTGTGGGCCGTAGCGACCCCCAAAGATTTCTTGGCCTTGAGGGAGTTCGCGAACTGCGCCTTCTTTTCCAGGGCGAGATTCTTGGCCGCGCTCGGCGGAGAGGACCCGATTCGCTTGCGAGCCCATGAGAGACAAGGTCCCCCCGATGCTAGCTGCGGGGGGGGGGGGGCTCTCCATAGGACCCACTCCCTTGGTGACCAGTCCTTCACCGGCAAGGACACAAACTGGTAGTGGGCCAAATCGACCCACGCCCATACGACCGTTGACGATGAACGGTACCGCGGAGGCCGGCACCCCGGGGGCGAGGGACCCAGCGGGTGAGCTGCGCATTGTTCAGTTCGGATGCGACCTCGCTGGTCCGCAGGGATTGAAAAGCGCCCCGACCCCGACCATGGGACTCCGGCAGTCTTGACGGGGAAATCAGTAGCTCCCCCGGACGTATCCCGGCACCGCACAGTGTGGAAAAATGAAATGTTGCAATACAGATCACCTTTCGAGGAAAACTACACACTCGATCGACAAGAATTTTTTTTAAATTAAAGCTAAAATAATTGAGAACAAATTTAAGGAGAAGAAAAATCGATTCCCAGTATAATATATTTAAAAAATAGCGTATTAATGTATGCGGATTGATTCATGTTTACCGAATCAGAGCTCAACTCACAATCTAAGTAATAAAAACATTCCTTGCATTAAACTAGTCACAAACTAATAGTGTTTTGCGATTTAGGTGGGAGAAGTAAGAGTTATAAACAATTTTATAAACAAAATCGTGTTCTTCAAAACTTCACATTCATTTTTTTTAATACGACAACAATATTTATAGGTTTTTGAGGTCGCTGATGACCAATCTGATATCCGATTTCGAACATTCAAAATGGCCGATCCAATATGATGAACGATTTTCGAAAAATTAAACGAAATCGCTTGGATATCGTTAGATTTCTGATAATGAATATGATATCAGATATTGAAAATTCAAAATGGCGGATCCAATATGGCGGACAATTTTGGAAAAATTAAACGAATACGGTTAGAACTCGGTAACTTGGGGGTTTTTGGGGTTGCTGATTACGATTCTGAATTCAGATTTTGAAAATCCAAAATGTGGGATCCATTATGGCGGACGACTTTGGAAAAATTAAACGAATTCACTACAAAATAGTTACTTTGATTAAATGTCTGTAATCAGATTTTGAAACTTAAAAATGACGGATCCAATGTGGCAGACAACTTTGGAAAAATTGATTGTTTACTCTTGAATTCGCTTTTAAAGTTCGCTTTTCCCAGTCAGAGGTAATGAATCTGACAAACGTTTTTCAAATTCAAAATGGCGACGATGTCATAGACCTTCTAACTCGAGGGTTTAGGGAACCACTAAACACAAATAAGAATGGTAAGTGTTACGTACCGGTGGCACGGAGCGTCCGTCCTACCCATATTGTATCATTTTTCAATAAATAAAGTCACTATCACTTATCCAACGTGAGAATATGCACGCGATGCATTCATGGAGTTTTTGGGGTTGTTGATTACGATTCTGCCTTCAGATTTTGAAAATCCAAAATGTGGAATCCATTATGGCGGACGAATTCGCTTTTGAAGTTCGCTTTTCCCAGTCATGGGTAATGAATCTGACAAACGTTTTTCAAACTCAAAATGGTGACGATTTCATAAAACTTCTAACTCAAGGGTTTAGGGGACCACTAAACATAAAGAAGAATGGTAAGTATTCAAAATTAAAACAATAGTTGTTCTAAAGTTATAGTCCAAGGTTTAACAGGTCATGAGACAAGTGGAGTATAGGCGAACCAGCAAAGTCAAGACAATTTCATGAATAGTTGAGCCGCAAAAGTCTATGTCGTTTGAGGATCCAACCAGTAACAACTAGATAAAGAGAGATTAAATAAATTCCCAGGGTAAAAGTGTAAAAGGGTAGTAGTATAGTAGTATAGTTTTATTATCCTTTATAAGATTTAATACATCTGTAAGGATATGTGGATATGTGGAGAACGGTTTGTAAAAAAGAACAAAAATAACCAATAATAATAAGAAAGTTTCGCTCGGTTTATCTATCGCCGTAGAAAAACATAAAATAAAGACGATCCACGGCGATGCTTGTTATGCAAGGAACGAACGCGACAAGCAAAATAATATAAAAACTATTACAAATGTAGAGTACATCAAGCAAATGACTAGACCCCAGTTCCGAACGCGGCCTCGCGAATCCTATGAACTTTCGTTAAGAATGCGTGTATTTTTCTCGTGGCACGAACGGTGTTTTCGGCTAGCAAAGCCAAGAACTCGCGATAGCGTCCCGAAACGTCTTGTGGGTTTGTCGAGATGGCCCACAGGGCACGGCGCAGGTCCTCAAATCTCTGGCAGAAAAGTAGCACATGCTCCGTAGTCTCGTAGGGCGCCGCAACAGTGACACCCGTGCCTCGGATCCAAACGCATCGTATGCCTGCCTATCCAGAACCGGTGAGAATGCACAGAAGCCAGCCGGACTTGCAGCTTGGATCGGAGGAAAGGGAGTGGTGCGCGGATCGGGAAATGGGATATAAACCCCAAATCAGCTGGGCTATAATCATTGAAAATGAGGGCAGAAGACCGCGCCGCCCTCTGTAAGTCCTCGGATCTAAGCCGATCCTCCATAGCAGCAAGAGCCGCAGCACCCCGCGCGGTCCATGCTTCCGGCGTGAGGTCTGCCCAAAAGTCAGCAGGGTCAACCCCAATTAGTTCTGCTAGCTGCAAAGCCCAGTTGTATTCCCCTGTTGCCTGCCCCCTCCCAGCGACGAGTCTGATCAGCCTGAGTAGGGCAATCCTGGGGATCCTAAACTCTGGCATGCCTAAAATTCTCGAAACCCAGCTTACGGCGAGCCCCGCCACGTTGCAGGTCAGAGGTAGGTAAGAGACCCAGTTTCACTCTGAGAGCATGCCCCGGAGTGGACGCCGGCAGGGAAAACGTGGTTTTAATAAACCGTAATTGGACCTTTTCAATGTCACTTGTGTGGCGTAAGGCCCAGACTGGGGATGAATACAGGAGTGTCGATTGTACTAAAGCCTTATACAAAGTCAATATAGCAGGCCATGAACCCACCCCCGCGGACTTCATGATAGACAGCACGGAGCCAGATGCACCCGCGGCACCCGAAATTGCCGAAATCACCGAAGATCGGCCCAGAGCCGAGGATGAAAATTCGACGCCCAAATACCTGATATGTTTAACAACCTCGACGGGCTCACCCTTGTAATAAAAAGCAGTCTCATGTGCATTGAGTCTGCCTGCACGCTTAAAGATTTTAGTTTTCACGGTATTGACCGACAGCCCATTCGTACCACTGTAATTCGCGAGCTCAACCAATTTTTGTCATAGATCCGACGGCGAGTAGGCAAATAGGGTCAAATCATCCGCGTACAATAACATAAGGAGATCGTAAGCGGGTGTGAGATCCACTCCTCTACAGCCGCACGCGCGAAAATGAGAGTCTAAGTCTGAAATATACATAATGAAGAGAAGAGGACTGAGGATCTCACCCCGCAGTACGCCCTCCGATACATCTACCGCATCCGAAACACCCACGCGGGTCTTTACATACATAGTAGCTTTATCATACAGTGCCTTCAGAATTCTTATAATCTTAGAGGTAACCCCCAAGTTATAAAGCTTAGACCACAATCGGTCATGTGGTACAGAGTCGAACGCTCGCTTAAAATCCACAAAAAGTGCATACAGTTTGCCCCCTTTTCGACGAAGCATAATTTGCGCCGTTGCTAATATAACGAATACATTGTCAAGGGTGCCGCGGCCTTTGCGAAAACCAAATTGTTCTTCCGGAAGAATGGCGTGGGTATGTGCCCAGAATGTTAGCCTGTCATGGATTAATTGGGTAAAAATCTTCACGCATACGTTGACCATTGCGAGCCCCCGATAGTTGAAGGGGTTGTCCAAAGGCCCCTTTTTATGTATCAATATTAGAAATACCCTGGACCATTCTTCCGGGACAGATTCCGTTGCGAGGACTTTATTGAACAAACCGAGTAAAAGCAATAGCCAGTCGCACTTCAATGATCGGTAAAATTCCCCCGAAATTCCATCGCTCCCCGGACATTTCCCCTTTGCAAGGCCGCGTACCACCGTTGCTAGTTCCGCGTAAGTAAATGGAGCATCTAATAAAAGGTCAGATACGCCGTGGAAAGATAGTTCAGAAGTGGGCCTGGGAGGGTACATCTGTCGTAAAAAGGCGCTCCAAGTGTCCGCTGAAATAGACTCGAGACGCGTGCCTCACACCCCAAACCCTTTCAACGCGTCTAGAACCTTCAGGCGGTAAGTTTCCATCTTCCCTCTCAATAACGCATTGTAATTCGCTTTTTTATCTAAGAAGACTGCTAAAAAATCCGCGGAGTACCCTGAAGTGCGCAAGTGACGAAGCGCAGCGCGAAAGGTTCTGCGTGTCGCCGTACATTCGCTGTCGAACCATCCTGAGTTTGAGGAACGTGACTTAGGGTGCCGGACGGTTTCAGTCATGCCTGAGTCCTCTGCCGCGAGCCTCACCTCGCGACAGAATCATAAATACAGATCACTAGTAGAAAAGGTTTCGGCGGAAGGCGGAAGGATTGGGGTTAAACCTAGTCTGTCCTGGAACTCTGTAACTCTATCCTGGCGCCAACGGAGCCTACTGTGCACTGCTGATTCGTAAGTCGGGACAGAAATGGATCCGGAAGCTCCAGGACGTAAATCAATCTGGACGGTAACTGGAAAGAGGTCCGAGCCAAGTAAATCGTCACCAACAAACAAATCGTTGACTAGGTAAACGTAGTTTGCGGAGATAAGGACCAGGTCGACACAACTAAAACCGTTCGGACCCATGAGGGTGTGATGCGTAGGAGAGTCACTGGGGGATCGACCGTTAACAATTATAAGTCCGTTTGCATTTGCGAATTCGATAAGCGCAGTACCTCGTGCGGATAAGTGATCATCGTGCGAGCGCCGTGGATAAGTTAAAGGCGAGCCCTCCAAGAGGTCAGGGTCGGTCGCATCGTCCACACCAACTCTCGAGTTGAAATCCCCACCAACGATAATTAAATGATCCGAGAAGGATGATTGGACCGACGCCATAGCGTCCTGGAGCCTCGCCATATTAGTAATCACATTTGAATTTGGACGAAAATACGCGAGACAAATAATTACATTAACCGGGTTAAAAGCAAATTTACATATAATAAAATCTTCAGAGGTCTTTATCACCTCCGGCCGAAATATTCTGTCTGCTGCGAGTAGCAGACCGCCTGATGCACGACCGTATCGTTGGCTTTTAATTGCGGAAACCATGTGGTGTGACAGCTGCTGACGGCTGGCGGGAGCTTTGTATTCAGGGGTGACATCAACCATGTTTCAGAGCAGGAATAAACTGTTGGTGCTTCTGAATGAGGGATGTTGGCTAGATTAGAAGCTCCGTGTACATTCCAAAATACAATGTTTGTAGGCTTAAGGCGATGTACTTGCGCGGAAGGAATGCTCATGGAGTTCCGAAAGAGAATGACTGTCACTTGGTCTTGTCTGCGAAGGACACCGTGCCGTTTTTTGGTAGTGACGCAGTCGGCGAAACCTCCATTGATTGGACGGGAGATGACTGTTGCAACGGCGTGCCTCTCGGAGCTACAGCGACGAACTGCTTAGCCACCTCGTTCCACCGGAACCATTCGCCGTCAATGGCATACCTGAGGTATCCAGATCGAGTGCGCTTTCCTGCCTGACGCGCCGTGCGTAAAATGTCACGGCCTTGGCCATGATTGCTTGCTCCCTTGGAGTCTAATCCGGATTTATGTAGATGCTGGTCCCTCGGAGGACACTAGATTTTTCGGACAGGATCCTGTCCCTATCATCCAGATTGGACATTTTCACTAGGATGCATGCCTCTCTAGAGGGGCGAGAATAGGCTTGTCGGACGTTTCCTTCGACTCCAAACTTCGAATTAAAGAACTGCCGCAGCTCGTTTCGTAAATCCCCAGAAGGGGATTTGCGCACATAACCTCTAAGTACCAGGTTACATTCCCGGCTAGCTTTGTCGAGTGTTTCGAGTCTGCGCTCTATATCGATGAATCTGTGTGCATGATCGTCTATCTTTTGATCGCAAACTCTGTTGGAGTCAAGCATTTCGCGCTTGAAGTCTGCCAGATCATTCCTAGTTGAGGTAAGTTCCGATGAAATTATGTCCAGTTTTGACAATATCCTGTCTAACTTATCGTCCTCCGTCATGGTAGGGGTAGGTGATATCGGCTTCGGGGACAAACAAATAGTCTGCCTCTTTGCAGGTGGACTGGTATCCGATTCTTTCTGATTGAACTGTTCAGGCAAGTCGTTGGAAAGATCCGTCGCAAGCAGTCTCCTAGCCCGGCCCGCGCGTGGTTGAAAACCTGCTGATTAAATCGTTTTCTCTTGGGGAAATAATGGAGAATAGACGTGTGGGACTCCGTATTGTCCTTGTTCCACTGAGAGGCCTTAGGAGGGCGACCTCTAGGTGTAGAGCATTCCGGTGAACAACCAGATGACGACATGCGCTGTGCAAAATAAACTTCGCGTATGAAAGCCGCCCGACACTGGGTTGTATAAGAGTGCTTAAAGTACCCGTTCGGGGCTTGCCCCTGTACGATGGCAACTGTATGCCCCTGTGTGAAGAACCCGATTCAACGCTGAAATCGAGACCCACTTGGATGCCGAATCTTAAAGAACAAAAAAATTTTAAATGTGACATAAAATAAGACAAAACAGTCACTAGACAAATAAAAGTTGCTTTCAAAGGTCGGGACAAGACAGAGCAAGATTACTATTGAGCAAGTCGAAGCGCGGGACGATTGCTTGCATGCTTATAGAGTGACAGCTGCGCTATTACGAATATATACGAAGTGTGCTACTCCTTTGAAGTGTAATAAGCGCTTGGGACTATGGTTTCGTCGAGTTCCGTACAGTGTGCATCAATAGCGCTCCTCCTTAGAAGCGTCGTGCGTACTTGACGTCTCGAGTGTGTGGTGGAAATAATACATACATGGAACGGACTCACCGATAAGCGCCCTCACACGTGTCTCGCCTGATGACAGCGACAGAAATATGTTCGAATAAATAATTTCGATCCTGTTCTTCCAGTGTTGTATTTTTATTTTTCCCCTTTTTTCCAGGCTTATATTAAGTACACTGTATGAAGCCATGCAGTTTAACACTACTCCTAAAATTTCGTCAAACAAAAAATCCCACCGATGTAAATTTAATTCCGGTATAGTATACAGCTCTAATGACAAAATCGTCGACACAGGTAGGCATTTAAATGTCTGCTACGCTGATTGGACTAACGCACAATTCCAATGTACGTAAGTAGCTCGTCACACAGCTCTCGGAGTAAAGGCGAAATATTGACAATGGCTCCTGGTCGATGAACAATTGAACAAAACTTGATTTTCACCGGAATAAAGACTCAGAAAGGCAACAGCACTGTAATGAACTGACTCCGAGTCGCTCCGGCAACGTGTCACGTCCCCCAATCTGAATCAAGTGTAAAAGGGTAAATGATGCTGAAACTAGCAGCGGATTCGCAAAAGCAGTGGTTCTCATTTAAAACTACAAATAGGCATTAATCCGTACAATTCATGAATACAGGGTACAAAAATGACAAAATTCATTTTTTATTTATTTATTTATTTATTAACGGACTGTAAGTCCTTAAATAAAATGTTACAATACATAAATACCCAAAACATTACATAAAAAGAATACAATAATTAGACGATGAACAGTTGCACGGGTAATAATATAAAAATAATAAAAATTCAAGATAAAAAGTACAAAAAGTAATGCCAGCATTAACGAGACTAATACAAGTATACAAGATAAAATAAAATTTAAACAGACATAAATGAAAATAAGACGCGATACAGTGAATATAAAATAATATAAAACGCACCGAATAAACAAAAAAAATTACGTTTAAAAGTAGCTAAAGAATTTATCGCACGGGTATTAACATTAAAACTACTCCAGACACGCTTAAGGCAAGCGACAGGATAATTAAATGTATAATTCGATCTGCATAAGGATTCCTGAAGTGTTTTGTGATTACGAAAAGAATAAGGGAGGACACGAGAAGGGAATAATGACGATAAATTAAAAAGTTCTGGTAAGTGTAGAATTCGGAAAACAGTTAATGCATCGTGAAATCGGTGAATTAAGCCGATAGTAAGAAAATTAAAATTGAGAGCTATGTCGTGATAACTGTGACTAAACGGGATATTGGGTTTCCTGATTTAAATGACAGATAACGAAATGCTCTCCTTTGCACTCCCTCTAAAAGATCAATATCCGAAAGCATGTATGGTGACCAGATCGGAGCTGGGTAAACAAAGTCGTAGGCGAGGTGTGAAATCGTTAAAGGATTTTTAAAGTCTTTGGTAGATCTTCGAATAAAGCCCAGCATCTTTGATGCTTTGGATCGTACATTTAATAAATGGTCCTGAAACGTGAATTTATCGGACATAGTAACACCAAGATCAGTGATGTGATAAACTCTAAGTAAAGGCACATGAAGTAAGCAATAATTATATAAAAATTTGTCAGATCTTCGTGAAAAAGATATAATACTGAATTTAGAAAACTTTAAGTTCAAACCGTTCCTCTTAGACCACGCCTCAACTGAGTTTAGATCCTTCTGAAGATTTGATGCATCTAAAAGTGATCGGATTAAATTAAAAATTTTGATGTCATCGGTATAAATCATGAATTTTGAAAACTTTATGACTTGACCAATGTCATTAATAAAAAGGTTGAACAAAATTGGACCCAGATGGGATCCCTGTGGTACACCCGAAAGAACAATACAAGGATCCGATCTGATGTTTTTATTCTTACCCTTTGGATTCTACCAGACAAATAGGATTCGATCCATCTCGGAAATGAGCCCGAAAAGCCAAGGTCATTTAATTTGCATAAAAGCAAGGAATGGTTGACACTACCAAAAGCCTTCGATATATAATACGATCCCAGTTTATTAATGACAGTTCCCTATTCAATTCAGCGTAGTTTACGCTATTGAAATTAAATGATGTAAAATTACAATGACTTAATTTGAGTTGATGCTGAGAAAGATAAAAATAAGCATGGGAGTGATGTATATCTGTTGGTAAAAGATAGCCAGGACTCTCATGATAAGAAGTCTCGGGAATTGTAGAAAAAAGGAGATCTAAGGTATAACCCTTGCTGGCATGAACAGGAAAATGAGGAGGAGCGTCTAAAAACGAGAACAGATCAGAGCAGATATTGGCTGAGGCTTTGATTTGAGGTGGAACGTAACCGCTTGTTCTAAACCCGGAACGCGTGCAATTCCAAACAATATTCAGCAGATTGAAGTCACCACAAAGTAACCATTGACAGTCATTATATTTCATTGATAAATTCTCGATATGATTTGCAAATAAAGTGTAATCACCCAAGGATGACGAAGGAGAAAAATATGATGCCGAGAGTAGAAATCTGCCGAAGTTTGTTGATATTAAGACGCACAAGTGTTTGGAGTTGGATAAAACAGTCGAGGATATTACAATACACGAAACATGAGATTTCACAGCTATTAAAACACCGCCTCCCCTTTCAAACTGCGTCGAAGATCTGTCCGTCCTAAACATAAAGTAACCATCGAATCCCAATTCGGAGTCCATAATGTTATTATGGAGCCATGTTTCCAAAAAGATAATAATATCTGGTGAAGGCTGAATGCAGAATATATTAATGCGAATATCAGACAACTTCTTGCCGATTTCTCTAGCATTTTGATAATATAAGGCGAGACTTCTGTGCTGATGAACTCATTTGATTGTGGCAATAAGCTTGGGCTCCGTCATGACTTCTTTGAAAAGGCATCAAGATCTTCAGTTGAATTAATGATGGTATCGACACCACGATCAGAGCGAATAATGAAAGACGTACCTCGCCGAAGTACTTTATGTCCCAAACGTTTTGCAACTTCCTGTGTGTTTCGGAAGAGTTTGAAACGATCACGAGGTAGAAAATCATTAACATATATCTTATGCATTGATCTCCCTGGGAAAACCGCAGACGAATTTAATGATTTAATTTTTCTTCGCGCTTGCATAATTAAGTTCTTTTTTGCACGCGATAACAAACGTACGAAAATATTCGACGGACGAGATGAGCTCATAATTCTTCCATTAGTCGAAGTAGAGGCAACAGACGATGGTTGTGTCGTTGAAGGAACTCGATGAAAAGGCATGCGCCCGGCACGTTCAATTTCGAATGGAGCTAGCGGAGCGCCCAAAGACTTGGCAATAGCGCACACTGAACCAATCAAATCCTCGTTGTCCACTTCAGGTATTCTATTAAATTATAGTATAACGTCCTTAATGAGCAAATAGTATATTTCGACATGTATCACAAGAACCAGAATGTTTGGGGCGCAAACTTTTTTGGAGAACATCTCAAGAGCAATTAAAATCAATTGTAGAAATAAATAACAAAAATTCTGGCTATTAGTATAACCTTCTTAATTAGCAAATAGCACATTTCGACATGTATCACAAGAACCAGAGTATGTTCGCGGTGCTGAAATATTCAGGAGGGCATTTTAAGAGCAATTAAAATCAATTCCGTGTTGTAGAAAAATTAACAAAAATTCAACATGGAATTGATTTTAATTACTCTCGAGATATTCTCCGAACAATTTCAGTCTCGAACATACTCTGGTTCGCCTATAGATATATGACGAAATGTCCTAATTGCTCACTAAGGATGTTTTACAAATCGCTAGAATTTTTGTTAATTTTTTCTACGTGGAATTGATTTTAATTGTTTGTGAGAAGCTCTCATTAAAATTTCAGCCACGAACATATTATTACAAAGATTATTTCAAAACAATGAGCCCAAATAAAATTGTAACAATAATGGATCCAGTTTATTGACAACCATAAAATGACAAAATGAACATGTTAATAGATTTTCAACATTTTAACACATTTAACACATTTTCTGCAAACTTCGGCATTTGTGCATACAACTAGTCTAACAAGGCATTTTCAGAAGATTTTTACTGTCACGCAACAATGGTTTCGACGGTTTTTCGCAGATATTTTCTAAGCTTACAATGTATGGGTCTGATGAAGCAAGAAGTAAATGAATCATATCGGTAATTGTGTGGATCCTGGAGTCTTTCCGCGTGTGATATTGATGAATAGATTTTATGAATTTGGGGTTCCACGGAATAAAATCCGAGAGGCAGTGGCAACAATTTAATTATTTTCGCTCCATGTATATGATTATTTTTATTATTATCCTTATGCATTGAAGCAGGCATGTAGTACCAATTGTACGTAGATTTATATAGTATTGCTATCGCTGAAGCGTAGTCGTCGAATTTTGTTGCATCGATATTGTAGGTACAGGACATTGTTTGTAAAATAATATATAATCTATATATTAAAGTTTCATCGACTCCAGTGATTTTAGCAGTTGTTTGATAATTCATGAAAAATGTTCGTGCCGTGTTTCCGTCATTCGCGTTTCCTGTACCCTGTTTCGGAACATCATCTAAGAATCCCAACTGCTTTCTAAATTCCTGCTGAATAATTTTTTTTCGATTTTCACATATTTCTCTGTTGTTCTTAGTTACAGCCCACGATTTAAATTCCAAACGATAGGCGATATGCAATATACACTCCACGAATCTTATCCATGCATGGAGCGTGGATAGTCCAAAACTGCAAAGCACCTAGCTTCAGTTCCGTATATCTCAATAACTCAAGCTTGTTCATCTCACTCGGCTTGCATCCACATATACAGCATACCGATGAGGATGATGTTTCAGTAATGTGTTGTATAACTTTATCATCTACAATGGTACACTGTAACTTGTGATTCACGGACACTTCGCAGGTGCCAATCACTGCTTTTGTCGGAATAAGATTATGAATTTCATCACAGACGGTGTTGTACACAGACAAAATTTTTTGAGGCGTTTCTTTAGCATGCTCTATAATTTTTGGTCTGCAGTATTTTTCAGAATCTGGTTTTGAATTTTTCCAAACTACTGAATTTGAAATTAAGTCTGTAATTTGAAGTGGAATTACTGCAACAGAAAATATACTCTCGTCCAAAAAGTTTGTATTCGAAAATTTTTGTTTATATGATGAAAAGCCGGAAGCTCTGTCACCGCCCCATTTAGAAATAAGTTGTAGATCGACAGTGTTACTTGGATCAAATATTAAATTTATTAAAATACTTTGAATTGTAAACAGTCTCTGAACCGTAGTATCTAACAGTGCTTGTAGTTTTATAGTAGCACTTGACTAAGTAATCGCAATCGCATCTGGTTCAGGTATAACCTCGCCCTTAGAAGGACGAGGCAGATTTTTATTTTTACCGCGAACTCAAAAGAAACGGGGGGGGGGGGGGGGTTCCAACCTCGCGACGGCGGACCTTCTTATAGAAATGACCGGGACTGAGATCACGGGGGAATATCGGAGTATTGATAACACAAAACTACTTACGGGTGATGACTGACGGCTGACCGGTTGGGGTTGGCCTCCTTCCTCGATTGGCGGGTGAAACCTGGCTTCAGTTCTTTTCTTCGTGGGTGATCCCGCGGAGCACGTTTTTCTTTCGGTGATTCTGCGGGGCACGTCTCTCTTCCGGTTTGCAAACTGTATATCTTAACGCGTGGCGCGAACGAGCGTATACTATCCTCTCGAGAGCCTCACTGATACTGACCGTCCTCTCGTGCTCGTCTCTTGCGCGGCGGTGCGCCGTCGAGCCGGCGCGTGCGCGCTCGAGCGAGCGGCGCGTGAGAGGGGTTCGTCCTGGGGCTCCTATCTGGGGATGTACTCGTCGGGGTGATGACGAGCACCGTCCTCGGGGTCTTCGTGGTGGGAGGGGACGACACGGAGCGCTGAAAAGTGCTTCGTGCGTCCCCGACTCGTCTCGGGCTAGCTGTCGCCGCTGTGAGAGAGAGCGATAGGGAGAGATAGAGAGAGGTCGGCGGCGGTGGCCGAGGCCCGTTCCTCGGGAACTCTCGACGCGCACTGCGGCACGACCAGTGGGGGAGAACGAGTGGAGGTGCGCTCCGGTAAAAACCCGTTCCTCCTCCGGGAGGGGCGGACTTCATGGCGGGGTTACGCCCGGCCTCAAGAGATGGCGCGGAGTTCGGCCAGCGTGCCAATCTGTGACGGGTTTCGTCACACATGGTAACACTTTTTTTTACAATCGGCAATTTGTTTATAATTTGGTAGGACATTAACGTTATGGTTTTTTAATAACTTGCGCATACTTTCGTATTAAGACACGGACAATTTTGAGTTAATCACTTCTGAAAGAGAATTATCACTTTATACCGAGGAATGATTTTGACCGCTTGTGATGTTTGGCACATTGTCTTCAGCTTCTATAGTACAATTAATTTGAACTTCGTCACCTACATTCTCTTGTAGATTTTTTTGTAATTCTTGTAATCTTCGTTTTTTAGTGTTGTTCGAACATTCTGGGAACGGTTTCAATTTCATTTTCTTTCTGTAGTTACTTAAATTTAGAGATATGCAGGGAATTGTAAACTCTGCTTTTAACCATTTTTCATTTAATTTCAGAAACCTTTCTCGATTGTACAACGAATTTCTGTATAGTTTCGTACACTGGGGAATTAATATTCGATTGAATTTTTGTTGTAATACTTGTACTTGTTCATCGCTTAACGTACAACAGTCTTTTAAGTATTCTATTAGAACATTTGGTGATCTATCATCACTTTCGATGAGCTTTAAAGCTAACAATTTATTGGTCATAACATGGTCCATTTTGAACAACTATGAATTTGCTCGTATATAAATCAACAAAGAAGTATTACACTGTGAGAACGAATGTTGATTACATTTTTCAGTTTAACCGTACAACACACACTTGTTAAAACCGGTAAAACTTCCGAAATTAAAGCATTTAACAATTTCCCGTTATCTTGAGTTCACCTGTTTGAAACGTAATTTTGTCTGATGTGACAAATGCATGCCACGTAGGTTATAAACAAACAAAATTGATAGTGAAACAGATCGTAAATTTAAAAATTGTGCTTTGGAAAATGCTTGAAACCGATCAATTATATCAAAATATAGAAATGTATCTACATACAATAAATATCTAAACGGGGTTTATGTCCGTTTCTTACTGAATATAGTTATCAACTTAAATAGGTTCAATAGTAATATGGTAATATTTACTCCAAATTCGTTCTCAAAATGTAATTCTATAAATTTAAACAAGAAAATTTAAAATTTTGTAAAACAGACCTCAATGTAATCAATTAAAAAGGAAAAAGAAGTAAATGAAAATAATTGCTGGAGTAACTGAGCAAGTCAGATTTTAATAAAGTAATTTATTTAATCAGATCTTTGATCCAGGGGTCTAATCAATAGCCTGCCAGAGTACGAATTTGTGTTTTAAATTCGAAAAGACATTCCAGATGGATTTGTAACTAGTGTTTTCTTCCATACATATATGAATTTTCTATTCGTGTTATTATGGGATAGGCTATTGAATTAAGTTTAAATGGTACTTATATTTATATAATATTTATGTAATGGCATTTATGCAAATGAGTTTTGTCATTTTTGTACCCTGTATTAATGAATTGTACGTATGCCTATTTGTGGTTTAAAATGAGAACCACCGCTTTTGCGAATCCGCTGCTAGTTTCAGCATCATTACCCTTTTACACTTTTACCCTGAAAATTTATTTAATCACTCTTTATCTAGTTGTTACTGGTTGATCCTCAAACAACATAGACTTTTGTGGCTCAACTATGCATGAAATTGTCTTGACTTTGCTGGTTGGCCTCAACTCCACTTATCTCATGACCTGTTCAATGTTGGACTATAACTTTAGAACAATTATTGTTTTAATTTTGAATACTTACTGTTACGATCCGATGGTCCTAACAGCACGAGTAGTGGATTAGGATTTTTAATTAATATCCGCCACGTTTATTCTGTGTACGCCGTCCACCAACTGACTTCCCCGATGCGGTCTCGAAACGAGAGCGCAGCGGAGTTCATCGTCGGATTTTATTCCAACCGTGTGATTATGCTGAGGTTGCACTTCATTCGCTCGGCTTCACCGTGCGAGAATGCATCTCGTGCCTATTCTCACGTTGGATTAGTGTTAGTGACTTTATTTATTGAAAAATGATACAATATGGGTGGGACTGGTACCACCGGTACGTAACACCTCCCCACCACGAAATATCGGCGTCCTCGCCAATGGACATGATACATAAAAATATAATACGCTTGGGGAGGGTACGATTGTATCACCTCCCCCATGAAAAAATTTTGGCATTCCACCGCCGAGAGGAACATGATGAAATAAGCAAGTAATTATAACACCGATCACATGTATGATTGAGGTCAACAAAATTAGATGGAATATTTATAAAGAGAAAATTATTGTCTCTAGGGATTGTTAATTTTTGTTTGTATTTACACACTTCTAAAACACACACACGTTCACCACACCAATTAATCATGTTGCATTTAATTTCGCGCACTTTTCTCCGTGTTTTCTTCTTCTCCCATTAATTCCTTCGTTCTACAGTCTGCTGGTCTGCTGGGCCGAGAGCGAAGAGGGGGAAGTCTGGAGAGGCCCGAAGAGGCCGGAGAGTCCAGTCTCGTTCGGACTTTGGAACGAGCATCTCTGCTTGCTCCCTTTTGCGCTGGTGGGGTGCAGTATTTTTGGTGGGGCCCAATGTATGCGCCCGAGTGCGAACACACAGAAAGGAGAGACGAAATTCCTGCCTGTTCATCTCCTCGCACCGATCACCCTGCCTACACTCTAGGTGGTGGCTCGTGAGGAGGCCGGAAAATTGCATTGAGCTTAACCCATACATTTTTCCCTTTATCATTTTTATTCTCAATCACTTTTGTTATCTTTTCGTTTGCCACTGTTTCTGATTTTTTGTTCTGGTCATTTTCACTCACTTTGCTCACTATCTTAGTCACTTTTCTCAGTTTCTGCACTTTTTGTGATTTTTTTTCACCTTTTCTGTCATGTTTTTCATTATGCGTATCGATGTTTTCCTTGTTTCTGTCATCTTTATGTTTTCCACTGTTTTCGATTTTTTGTTCTGTTCATTTTCACTTATTTTGTTCACTGCCTTAGTAACTTTTCGCATTTTTTGCACTTTTTGTGGTATCTTTTGTACCTTTTCTGTCACATATTTCATCTCGCGTATCGATGTTTTCCTTTTTTGTGTTATCTTTACGTTTTCCACTATTTCCGATTTTTTGTTCTGTTCATTTTCACTCATTTTATATTCTTCCGTATTATATATGTGTTCATTGACGTCGGACTCTAATATTTGAGCTTCTGGCAGTGATTCTGAGGTATGGTTTAGATCGGCGCATTGAGACGTGGCATTTTGGTCAATTTGATAAGTATAAGCGGATCCGCACTGGCTCTCGTCGGCACTTACGTGGGTCGGCGTCTTCGGCGACAGTGTGTGCGCCTGTTGTGTATGCGGGAAGCTTCCACGTCTTCTTCCGGTGAAGTTTCAACCGGGCATTCTGCTGACATCCTCAACGGACATTTTTCCGGTCCTTGCTGTGTATTTGCTTCTTCGTCGTAGTCGCTGTCCATCATTTCATCCTCACTATCGCTATTGCTGCAGTCCGCGGATAATTTTTTTCTTGACTTTCTTTTTCTTCTAAGAATGCCCCCCATACACTATCATAGTATTGTGTCTCTATTTTTCGGTGTGACTGGTATATTTTTAAGAGTTTACTTGACTTTATTTTTGCAAAATGTGATTGATCCATTGCTCGTAGAAATTCTTTCCCTGTAGCATAGAAGTAAATCTCATCAGCGATTCCAGCAGCACTCCCCCCAAGCCTTTGCCGGAGAAAATGTTGCAGTATTGATATATTCGGGGACAGAACAGTTATGCAGGACTCTACAGCACTTGCAGAGTTCGAGTAGTTCTCGATGTTCCCGTGAAAAACCAGAATCAGTTCCCTTATCTCATTCATTGTGATCCGTATCCCTGCCATTTTATTCACGTATGTGTATGGCTCCAGGATTACGGATGTACACTTTTTTGTCCACTTATTTCGCGAAAACGCGGGCTTTTCTTCTTGATACGCGGGCGAGCGTACTGAAAGTGTACAGTCGGTTTTGCCCGAACACGCGCGTATCCCACTTATGACACAATCATTGATCATAACATCGCGAGTGGTGGATTAGGATTTTGAATTAATATCCGCGACGTTTATTCTATGTACGCCGTCCCCCAACTGACTTCTCCGATGCGATCTCGAAACGAGAGCGCAGCGGAGATCGTCGGATTTCATTCCAACCGTGTGATTATGCTGAGGTTGCACTTCCTTCGCTCGACTTCACCGTGCGAGAATGCATCACGTGCATATTCCCACGTTGGATTAGTGATAGTGACTTTACTTATTGAAAAATGATACAATATTGGTGGGACGGACGCTACGTACCACCGGTACGTAACACTGTTGAACTAGTTTAGTTTAGTGTGCGTTCACGCTCCGAATTAAGACATTCGTCAGCGTTCGCGAATTATTCGGAAAAACGAGCCAATAGAAGCTCGTGTCGCCCGAACTATCGCGAGAGACTGCGACCGATGCGACGGTAATCAGTCTCCAGTGAGCGTTGATCGATATAAGCTCTCTGTATTTGATACCACGTTAATTAAATCGTTTTTGATCTCCACACGAGTTTCGTCAACTCCTTTTACCTGCCTATTCTTACGTATCTCGCGATAATTACTCCAACAGGTTATGGGCCCAGTCACCCTAACCGCGTGAAAAATTGTACGAAAAGGCAGACGCCAAATCTGCCGTATGCCAAACACGAGGTCTGTATGGAAGCGGCCATTTTTGTTCTGGAAAGATGTATGAGGCGATCTCAACACGTAACGTGACGAAATTTAATGGACAGGACTTCCAAGGGTGGAAGTTTCAGATGAAAGCCTTATTTACGGCGCATCGCATATATGACGTGGTTCTCGGGATGCGAAAAATACCGGAAGACAATGGTCGGGAACAAGCGCATGCAACGTGGTCTGTGGACAACGCGCGCGCGATGTTCTTAATTTCGTCGGCAATGGAACCTGATCAGTTGCAACCGATATTAATTTGTGAACCGGCTAAAGAGATGTGGGACGCTTTATCCAGAGTAGACGAACAGAAATCCGAGTCGAATAAACTCATGATGATATCGCAGTTGTAAAATATGGCAAAATATGGCGGCAAGATTGCCTGACGTGGGTGAAGCAGTATCGGATGCAACGATAATGGCTAAAGTGCTCGGCAGTTTGTCATCGAAATACACGGCCTTTCAAACGGCATGGGATAATGTATCGGCGGACATGCAGACGCTCAAAAACTTGCAGGAGCGCCTGATTCGTGAAGAAATTCGATTGTCCGTGGACGAAGAAGCTCCGGGAGCGTTTACGGCATCGATGAAAACGAGTGCGCGGAAATACGACAAACCGAACGCGAAGGACTCAAAGAAAACACGAAGCACGAAAGACGAAGTGAAGTGTTTTAATTGTCAAAAAAGGGGGCATTTTGCAAGAAAATGCAAAAATAAAAGGCGCGAGAAAGACGACGAATCACGTGATTGCGCCTTTGTCGCGGAAAAAACGAGTGGAAATCGGTCGGTAAACGTCAATAAGCAAGGGAGTATGAAACTCCCTGTCGGTATAGTGAATTCCGTATTAAGTGCAAGTAAGCAAGAAAATCTGGCTTACCGACAGTGGTGCATCAAGGCACATTACGAATCGACGCGAGTGGTTCGACGAATACCGCGAGTTGACCGATGGTGGCACGGTATAGCTCGGAGACGACAAAAAGTAGTAGGCGAAGGGACGATTAAAATAAAAAAATTTGTTAATGGTGCTTCGTATCCATCGAGAATGGAAAAAGTGTTGTACATTCCACAAACGAAAAAGAGTCTTTTTTCAGTCGGTCAGTGCACCATAAAAGGTCATGAAGTGTTTTTCTCAGGAAATCGAGTTGAAATTCACGAGAGCGGGAAAATCGTCGCATACGGCGTAAAGCAAGAGAACCAAATTTTCCGTATGTTGTTTCGTGTAAAACGCACAGAAGAAACTGTGGATGCAAATGTGGCTAGAACGAAATTTCAAGTGTGGCACGAGAGACTTGGTCACGTGAACGGTAGTGCAATGCGAGACCTGGTAAACAAAGGTCTGGTGGAAGGAGTCGAACTACCGAAAACTAGTGATGTTTTCTGGGACAAGTGTCAAATTGGCAAATCACTTCGACAGCCGTTTCGAAGTGAACGTGTGCGCGCGGCCACGAAGGCTGGTGAAGTTTTTCATACGGACGTATTTGGGCCGATCAACGTCGAGTCTCAAGGAGGTGCGCGCTTCTTTGTAATTTTTAATTTTTATTTTCTCAAACACAAAGACGACTTGTTCAACAAGTTTCGTGTGTTTTATAACTTAGTGGAAAATAAATTTGGAAAAGCAATGCGCGAGTTGCGGTCGGATAATGAACGCGAATTCCGGAACAAAAAGATGGACGAGTATTACAAATCTCATGGTGTTGAACAGGAGTGCACCGCCCCATATACTCCCGAACAAAATGGGAAGGTTGAACGCGACAACAGAACAATAATCGAAAGTGCCAGGACAATGCTGCACGCGAAGAAACTCCCTAGATCCTTATGGGCAGAAGCGTGTAACACAGCGGTATACTTGATGAACCGCTCGGGATCGTCAAGCACTAGGAACGGAGTGACACCGTACGAAGGATGGATGGGAATAAAGCCCAATCTGAAGCATTTGCGCGAAGAATGATCCTAGTTGGATATGAAAGCGACTCGTCCAACTACCGAGTCTACGATCCGCAATCAAAGAAAGTATCAGTATCGAGAGATGTAGTGTTTCGTGAGACAATCGGCAAGACAACTATCCCGTCAAACGACGATATGTACAATGAGATATTCCTCCCTAAATCTAAAGAAAAAACAACGGAGAGCGAGAGGACGACGACAACGACAACGACGATGTTTTCCTGCCAGCAAAAGAGAAAGCGGAGAATGGGATATCACAGCCGGTTGCCCAAGAACCGCCAGCTGCATCAGAGCGCACTTTAACCCTTTCACTGTGGACTACGGGTATACACGTAGTAAACTAAGTGAGCTCTCACTGTGGACTGCGTGTATACACGTAGTTATAAAAGATTTAATGAACAGAGAATAAATGAACAGCTATATACCGGCGTTATGTTTTATTCTCTGTTCATTAAATCTTTTATATACACGTAGTCCACAGTGAAAGCCCACTTAGTCTACTACGTGTATACACGTAGTCCGCAGTGAAAGGGTTAAGAGACCGCGCAACATTACGAAGACCATCTCGTTATGAGAGAAAGCCTCATTTAACCCTTTGCGGCATACATTTTTCTGTACACGGAAAACAGCTGAAAATTGTTAGTCTGGGGTGTTCGAGATCGCTGGTTACAAATCTGCAGTAAGATTTTTTTTAATTCAAAATGGCGGATCCAAGATGGCCGACCGAAATGCGAAAAATTAGCCAAACTTGATAAAACTGGATTCTCGGGTGTTTTTGGGGTGGCTGATTACGAATCTGAAATAAGATTTTGAAAATTGAAAATGGCTCATCCAAGATAGCCGACGGAAATGAGAAAATGTACTTAATGTAATCAGCGACCCGGAAAATCCCCGAGTACCCAGTTTCATCAAGAACGGGATATTTGTCACTTTTCGGTCGGCCATCTTTGATCCACCATTTTTTATTTTCAAAATCCGAGGTCAGATTCGTAATCACCATCCCCGAAAACCCCCGAGTACTCAGTTTTATTAAGATCAGGTAATTATCACTTTTCGGTCGGCCATCTCGGATCCGCCATTTTGAATTTTCAAAATCCGAGGCCAGATTCGTAATCAGCGACATACAAAACTCCTGTGAACTTTATCTGACGATTCTTTTTTAAATCATGACGATTTCGAAGTTTGAGCCCAAAACCAATCGAATAGAACACCCATTTTCTTTCCCACAAGCTTAATGATTCGAATTCTTAATTTTTGTTTGGTTTCCAGCCTCCATTTTGAGCCGCCATTGTGAAATTTTCCAACAGACCACTTTGTCCTGTAAAAGGTGGTCAATAAGGATCTCAAGATCACGAAAATCCATCGATCTTTTATCCGTTTGGCATGGAACGTCCCATATATTTCTGATATTTTGGGAATATTTCTCGGATAAATTGGCAATGCGCGGGACGGAAGAGCGCCGTAGTTACCGCGTCATGGCACCGACGCGTAGGGACGGAGCGAGAAAGAAAGAGAAAGACGAAGGATAGATATTTGAGAGAGCGTATACATGAGAGTATTTGGATCAGTTCAGTCGTCAGGAAACTTCGGTATCGGATGGTATAGGTCTACGTCGTTCGGCAGAGCTCGTTGGTGATGAAGAAACTGAATCGGTTGTAACGATTGTCATTCTGGTACGCCCGATTAGAATAAATAAGCTGATTGGTGGGTCGGAGTCTCACGATTGAGCTACGGCGAATGTCGGAGAAGCTCGACGCTGCTCGGAGTTTTTCGACTATGCAGAAGGTCTTCGTGCCTTCATCTGGACGAGAAAGGACAGAACGGTTCGAACGGCGACAGATTTCAGTTCACCAACTAGCCATTTGTGTTCCAGTCCTCACACTTTGGAAAAGCTCGTTTATCCGACCTGTACAGACGACCAGATTAGGCGAGGAATCAGCCTTAGTTTTTCGACGTATCTGTGCCCGATGCCATCGAATATTGGACGACTCCAAACGAAGTAAAAATAACCGATGACGGAATCTGAGGATACGATACGTGGCATCTCCCAAATCATGGCGTCGTGTGGGTCTACGGCATTGTCCTTCTTCAGATCTTGGACTGTTTCCCTGGAAAAGTGGCAAAGGAAGAGTTGATTAAGTATTCATGTTTAATTTTAATTTATCTTCGAAAAAAAAATATTCTCTCTTTTCTCCGTCAATATGATTATCGCGATCACATTTAAGTAAACATTTAGTGTGTATTTTCGGGAGTGCCAAGCGTTTTAAATTTAGATTAATTTTGTCACAATTCGCGAGGACAATGTTGGCGAATTAATGATATTTTTATGTAACAATGTACCGTGAGACGGGTGTGTGTGCGATTTTCATGTAGTCATTAAATAATACCAGCATCAGTTATTTGTATTTATATATGTATTTATATATGATATATATTATATCAGAGTCTGTGACAATATATTGTTGGTAGTGAAATGATATTTTTTCAATTTATTATGTTGACCTTGCCACCGAGTCTTCACGAATGACGATTAAGGCCTTTTTCTTTTTTAGTTCCATTTATTTCTTATAATCTTAGCTAGGTCGTGTAGAATTAATAATGATAAACGAATAAAAACGTTACAAATTGAAACCAAAGCAAGAATAAACATTGGTAGTACGTTTATCACAAAAGCGAAAGAGCGGAAGGCCTAATTTTCGATTTCGGCATTTTTGCTTTCGTTTACAGAATTTTAATGTTCCGTTTGCTGAGGGAACATTAACTTTGCTAAGGCAAATTTTACAAACGAATTGTTTAAATGAAACTAAGAAATCGAGAATTAACTTTGTTTAACAGATTACTACAAATGCAGAACAAAAAATCCGACCTACCGAACTTTACTTTTTTTCATTATTTCAAAGAACTTTAATTTAAGGCACACAGATATTACACATGATTCGTTTAAATGAAACCGAAAAAACAATCCTTTTGAGGCCGATAGTCACAAATGCGAAAGCGCATGCACTTTAATTTTCGATTTCGTTGTTTTTCCTTTCAGTTAGAGAATTTTAACATAGCTCACACAGATTTCACACACAATTCGTTTAAAAGAAACCAATCGCAGGAATAAACGTTGTTTATTAGATTATTGGAAACACCAAAGTGCACCAGGCGGAGTTCCGATTTCGAAGAATGTCCATTTATTTATAGAATATTATGGTTTTAGAGCACTTTAACTTTCGATTTCTGCATTTTCGCTTAGAAACGAATTGTTTAAACAATAAAAATTTGCATAATCATCAACCAATGCAGATGGAGGAAAATAAGATGCAAGGATTAATAATTTACCGAATTCTGTGGGACGGAAATACATACATACGGGACATTCTTTTACAAATCGAACGGATTTCGTAAAAAATATTGGTCGACATTTTTGATTTGCTTCTAAATTTTTTTATGCGTTCCTTATACAAAAAAAGTCGACACGTGTTTCTGGATTTTTTTTTTAATCAATATTTTCGAAAATATGGCGGTTTGAAATTTGCAATACTCTCCAATTCTGCACTTTTTGAAATTGCCATAACTCCGGTTCTATTTGTCCGATTGACTTCAGCTGGGGCTCATTTCAAAGGTAATAAAATTGTCTTTATTTCTATATGCGTAGTTTTTAAAATTGTTGCTAAAAAGCTATTGTTATAAACAAGAGAACACGCGTAACGAGTTGCGCAGTACATGCGTTCTTCTGTAAAGGGTACAAATTGTTACAAACATTACTAGTGTGGTATTAATAGTAATAAAAGTCATATGTTATAATGGATAATAATATTGTTAATAAATTGAAAGTCATTTATGGAAATAAAGTAGACGCAATCACTTTATTTGCTTTGTACTGTTACATTCGTCCACTTATCAGACAAAGAAAAAACCTTCGATTGCAGCTGTCTTGTGTTTATTGGTATCATAATATGAAATGCTAATGTGCCTTTAATAGTTTTAGCTTGTAGAAAACGCTTACTCAATGTAATCTGGGCATCATTATACTCGTCATTAGTTGTATATTTACGAACTATATTTGGTAGTGATTCATTTGCCCCAGTAAATAGTTCTTGTGGTGTCCGAATAGGCTTATCAATCCTTTGGAGACTAGCCCTTGCAGCTAAACGTTTTAAAGTCCCACCCAATCCATCACAAGGTCCTTTGCCATGTGATGTTGGAAAAAAATGCCATTCAGCCTCAATACCAAAATCAGATTTATGATAACACAGATTTATAAAATTCTTTTTATTTTTGTATTGTGCGCTAGCTCCATCAGAAAAATAGAATATTTTTTCAGTTCCCACTAAATGTATTTTTAAAAATTCTATTAAACAGCTCTGAAAAACATAAACTGCAGCAGTGTCGTGATGTAAACATTCAGAAATAATTACTAAATTTTTCATTCTTATTTTATCATCACTCTTGTCCCGGTAATATATTGCAAATGGATGGACTGATGCCTGGTCATTATTCCAATGTATTCCCTGAACAGAATTTTGAAGAACAAAGGCATAGTTCTCTGCAAAATCGCAGATGACGATGCATTCGTTTCGAGATAAATTTTGTTTTTTATCATTCAAAAATTCATTTTGTTTGTTTACAAGAAATGCATGCCGCAATAATTTTGTTAAGCCTTTTTCCAGAATCGCTAAATACTCGTCTACGGGAGATATAATAGTCTGTAAGGTCGTTCTATCAACGTGTGTCCATTGCTTATAAGTTACAGAATCATGAATGATTTGGTAAACTAAACAGATTAAAGCATGAATCACCCCTTCGTTTTGACAGACTAGATTTCTGCGGTACTTTAGGCATAATTCAATCTGCAGTACTACAGTAAATATATTATGCATGTCAAATTATTAAAGAAACGTACTGAATAAGACATTTAATTATTGAAAAGTACTATATTACTTACATTTTATTGCACAATATAAACCTTAAAAGTAGATTTAGTCACTGTATCCGTTTTACGATAAACCTTTATTTATGCTCACACAAATCGTATATAAAATTCAACAGGCAAATATGTATTAGCTGTTTACTTGCTGTTGTCAACAGTTCAATGACTTCTAGGTAAAGAATACAGTACTAAAGACGCAACTACCACACATATCTCCGCTAACCGTGCCGATAACTACCGGACGGGATCGTATTTTAATTTATTAATGTTATTATATTAATAATAGATTAAATATATTTCATTATAAATTTCGTCATTTACAACAGATCAATATTTCGTTATCCCTTATTATAATTATATTATTACTTTTATTACTATTAATACCACACTAGTAATGTTTGTAACAATTTGTACCCTTTACTAGAAGAACGCATGTACTGCGCAACTCGTTACGTGTGTTCTCTCGTCTTGCCATAGCGCCACGCGCTACGGAGCGTAATCTGCCGTCGGAAATTAATTTATTTGACGTAGTAGATGTAAAATCGCCATTCTGGAAAAATATGTTTTTTGTAGGAAATTTCCCGAGGAATTAAATGGTGCAATAATAAAATTTGTATACTGTCGGCCTCGAGCAGTAAATGGACTTTCTAATATTCAATTATTTATAACAATCGCTTTTAGCAACAATTTTAAAAACTACGCATATAGAAATAAAGACAATTGCATTACCTTTAAAACGAGCCCCGGCTGAAGTCAATCGGATAAATAGAATCGGAGTTATGGCAATTTCAAACAGTGCAGAATTGGAGAGTATTACAAATTTCAAACCGCCATATTTTCGAAAATATTGATTAAAAAAAAAATCCAGAAACACGTGTCGACTTTTTTTTGTATAAGGAACGCATAAAAAAATTTAGAAGCAAATTAAAAATGGTACCCAATATGGAGTGTTCGATTTGTAAAAGAATGTCCCATACTCAGAATTTAAAAAGACTGACGACGACACTATCGAACACGAAATATGTACTTTCACCGCTTTAAAACGCCAACTCCACTATTATGTATAGATGACGATCTCTCCGTACGAAAAATATAATATCCTTCAAAGCCCAGTTCAGAAACCATTATTTCATTATGAAGCCACGTTTCCGAAAGAATGATGATATCAGGTGATGGTTGCATCATGTGGGCATTTTTATGAATATCTGGTAACTTAGTACATATCCCTCTAGCATTCTGGTAGTATAAAATAAGCCATCGAGCGCAACATTAGAGTTGTGATCAAAACTGGTTAAAAAATTCTTCTAGATCCGCTGAAGAATTAATATTTATCTCCTTGCCATTTGCAGAACGCAAGAGAAAAGACGTTCCTCGACGAAGAACCTTAAAATCGTGATGTTTCGCGACTTCTTGAATTCATCTAAAAAGTTTGTATCCGTCATGCGGTAAATAATCATTGATATAATTCTCACTTGATGGTCGACTCGGGAAGACGTTAGAACTATTTAGAGATCTCACATTTCGACAAGCTTGCAGAAAAATGTTTCTATTTCCGCGCGACATAAGGCGCACGAATTTATTGCTCGTACGAGACACATTCGTCTGATTGAACAACCGCGAGGCTCCGGTGTGTGCTATGTCTGCGACAGCCGGCTGTGATGCCTTGAGGGGAGCTCGAGGCGAAGGCATCCGATTGGCACGTTTAATCTCCGATGCTTGAAGAGGTACGCCAAGGGAAGGGGCAATAGCACACGCGGAATCAATCAGGACCTAGTTATCAATATGAGGAACCCCACCTATGACAATATCGCATTGGTTCTCTAGCGCCTTGACAGATATCGACGGTGTCATATCTGAGACTTCGTTCTTGAAGTCTGCGATTATCCGCTGAGAGTGTCTACTTTCAATTTCAAATTGTCAATTTCCCCTAAACGGCACTCCACCTCCTCCAAACGTCGATTATGCTCCTTCGCTATTCCTCAAATTTCAACGGAATCGAACTTGAAAGCGATGACGTCAACGAAATTGGATAATGACTCCTTTAACTCTTGAATAGATTTTTCCATATGATCAAATTTTTTAAAAACAATTTCTTGTAATGAGCCATCGCATGGATTGGAACTGTCTTCCTCAATAAACCGATTCTTGGTAGTTAAGTTTTTCACAGGCTTTTCTCGTGTAGATAATGATGGCACAATATCATTAACCGAAATTGCAGTTGCCACGTCTTGTTCCTGGAGTGGAACAGCATCACACTTGCCAGAAACTAAGCGATTTTTCGGGTTAATACCATTACATGTGCTACCTTCTTACATGTGCAACAAAATTCGGTGGCCGGAGCATCGGTAAATGCGCAATATATGCACTTCTCAGGACTAACCTCCATTTGAGTCCCTTTTCTAGGTGACTGAAACATCATAGAAAAGCGTCAGTTGAAATTTTTAAAATCAAGTTCACTGCTGAGTTGTAACGGTGCAAAATAAAGTCGACGACAATTGACTATTACGAACCAAGCAATAGACACGTGCACCACCAACGTTGATGGAACACAACAAGATTTAAACAGGCTACACTTCACTATTTCTGATATTCCGGTTCAGATAGTATGACAGTTCTATCAAGTCAATAGAATAAAATCAAGTATAGTTAAATAAACAAATCTAAAAGACCCGTAAAAACGTCTATTCGGTTCGAAAACCAACGATCGACTGATTAATCGAATGAAAAATCGGATTAAATCAAAACTTTCGTTTATCAAATTTCTACGAAATTCTGCAGGTTTAGTAAAGAACCTCAGTTAAATGTAAATATCGTTCAGCAAAATTAAAAATAAAGAATAATCTGAATAATTTACCCAATGTGGCATTTTTCAATGTTGTGTCCGTACAAACTCGCTAAGTAGATTTTCAGCTTTTTATTAGTCATAGTAAAGAGAGGTGCAATGACCCATAATTTGAATACTACACCTAACATTCGTTAAACTTTACAAATAATCCACTATGTTAATATTCAATCTTACGTCCGAAGGAACTCACGAAGGCGATTTTGAGCTTTTTATTACTTATAGTAAAGGGGGATTTAATCATCCGCATTGGAAACTACATCTAATAATCGTTAAACTTTTCAAATAATGGCCCACTGTGATATTTTTCAATATTTATTCCCAAGGAACTCAATAAATTGATTTTAAACGTTCTAATATTCATAATAAACTTCGTTTTAACCTCTCGCGTTGGGGACTGCTCCTAATATCCTTTAAATTTTTCAGGCAATTGATCCATTGTGTTAATATAAAGAACTCCTGAACTCCCTTTTACTCTGATCAATTTTTTCTGTGTTCGAATGAATTTTGTGATACCGCAACTGAAAATGACTAAAATGTAACAAAGTTGTTTTTAAATGTTAACAATACAAAAACTTTAGTTACAATGTTAAAAAATGCCTATAAAATTTTAATCATTTAAAGTGCGATGTGCTCTCATTTGGTAGCTGCTTAATCAATATAATAATTTTTTGTTTGGAAAATCATTCCCCGGAAAATTGTCACTGTAGAAAATCGTTCCTTGGAAAATTGTCCCCAGGAAAATTGTTCCTGTAGAAAATCGTTCTTTGGAAAATCGTCCTCAGGAAAATCGTTCATGTAGAAAATTGCTCCTTCGAAAATCGTCTATCTGGAAAATCGCTCCTCGGGAAATTCGTTCCCTAAAGATGGTATTTTTAAGAATACGTAACGAAAACATGATGTATTTTCAAAAATGAATGCAGGAAACGCTTTTTTTAATATTTTCAGGACAATTAACCGGATTTTGTGTCTTTCTCAAATTTCGTGGACCTGTCAGAGTTTTGCGAGATACACAAACCGCACGTAAAATGGGGTGGCCAAAAAAACGACTGGAACGAAATTACGGACTGTAGAATGTCTTGTAGGCATTCAAAATGTCGCAATTTTCGGGGCCGCACACCCGACTATAAAACGAAATCGAAATGTTTAGGCAGGTTCTGTACTGGTTGGGTTTGGTTATTTTTTTTGAGAGGGGGGGGGTAGTCTAGCATTGCATTGTGGGCATCAAATTACGTAAGCAAAAATAGTTTCGAAAAATTGGAGGTGTGTGGTTCAATATCGTAACTATAAAGTTCATTAAAATTTTTTATTTTTACTTTAAGTTCATTAAATTATTCTATCATTATCGCCATTAATTTTCAGAAAACTACCTTGCAGTCAATATATTTTTACTTATTTCTGAAGTTTGTAGGTGCATGCATGCTCGTGGGCGAGTGCCACCTCGTCCGTGGTTGTGGTCTCGTCCAGGTCTGTCTGTGTGTGTGTGTGTGTGTGTGTGTGTGTGTGTGTGTGTGTGTGTGTGTGTGTGTGTGTGTGTGTGTGTGTGTGTGTGTGTGTGTGTGTGTGTGTGTGTGTGTGTGTGTGTGTGTGTGTGTGTGTGTGTGTGTGTGTGTGTGTGTGTGTGTGTGTGTGTGTGTGTGTGTGTGTGTCGGTGTGTGTGTGTGTGTGTGTGTGTGTGTGTGTGTGTGTGTGTGTGTGTGTGTGTGTGTGTGTGTGTGTGTGTGTGTGTGTGTGTGTGTGTGTGTGTGTGTTTGTGTTTGTGTGTGCGCGTGTGCGTGTGCGTGCGCGTGCGCGTGTGCGTGTGTCTGTATTGTAACTTTCGAGATTGTTTTCCGTTTATATTATTATAGCGTATTATTATTGTAATTTTCAACGATTTTCTGGGGAAAGGTTTTTGCGGGAACGCTTGTCCGGGGACGATTTTCCAAGGGAACGATTTTCCAAGGAAGCGATTTTCCCGAGGAACGATTTTCAAGGGAACATATATCCTAGAACCGATTTGGTTCAGTCCGAAGATAACAGCAATGATAATACTTACACTGAATTGCCATCGATTTATGACGTTGCGTAGTCTTATCGAAAATTTTTCGAAGGTTAATCCGATACGCTAAAATATTTGGAAGGTGATCACGAATTCCACTGGGTTATTGGTGAAAATCCTGTCGCCATTTTACCGAATCATCAGAATTTATTCAGTTATTTGAAATAAAAATATGTTTCTCCAAGGACAAAAAGCAATATATAATTGAAGCATCTGATGAAACCGATCTGAATATTATAATGACCAAACTAAATAAATTTATAGGTATCATAACTCTAAGTACCTTTAACACAAGAACTTCCGAAAAAGACTATTGGTTTATTAATTATTTGTGAGAATATCCGATTGTTAGATCAGCGTTGATTTGTGATGAATTTCTTGAAATAAAGAGAAATTTGAAATATTTTAAAATCAAGGATGAAGTTTTTTGGAGGATTAGAAATAAAACAATATATTTGAAATAAACCATCTCGGTTCACTATAAAAATGTGGGGACTATGAGCAGCCGATGGATATTTACTCGAATGCAATACTTATTTCGGTAAGAATGGAAAGACAGATAATAAATTATTGCAGTGTGCTCTAGAAAATAGAGTTGTAATGTAAATAATTTAGAATATACGGTTATTTGCCATTCCAAACAAATTTAAGAGTTAGCGGATTTATTTGGTCAATTTTTTGTTGCAATTCGAATTTAATAGTTCATTTGCAGAATTTTGGATTGAGGGGGACTGACACATTAAGGAAAGATCGAATAAAAGAAAAAAATGATATTAATAAAACACCTGCTACAGCAACTTATGACAACAAACGTGATACAAACAGTGGAATAAATGCTATAAGTATAATGGGTGCCAAAATCGTATCATTACTTTCATCAGTGGTTGTACTTAAACAAATTTTAGGTAAACGGTTTTTTGGAACAAAACAACTCTATCCATCTTCCAATCTCTGACTGAAGCTGACTTTCCCATCATTAAAAGTGTTAAAGGGCTCTGTGTGCGATCAATGTTTATCTAAAAGTTACAAATAAATGATAAATTTTATGTTTTTTTTCAAGTTCTTCTCATTTAGTCGAAAAAGCGTTAGTCTTTTTATATGATTTTCGAGATTCATATAGCAAAATGAGTTCGACGAGATAAACAGAAAAAACGGCATTTTTCTTTTTTTTGTACTTTTTATTACAACATTTAAGAAAAATATTCCTCGTAGGTAAAAATATCTCAGAGATAAATTGAAGGGCTGAGAAAATCGTTAAAATGAGCCGTTCCTCGTCAAAGTGACTTTTAAATCAGCCCAGTGTTTTTGTCGAATATTGCCGGTCAATTCTCGGACACCTTGTGTATATAATGAGTTATTAAAAATGCTGTCGATATCTTAAAACACTGTTAGGAAAATATGCATTTAACAACGCGTTATATTAATGATGCTTTCTTATCAAATGTTAAGTAAGATATATTAGGCTATATTCAGTCTATTCGACTAAAAGAGTATAATCATGTAATAAAGCAATCGTCTTTCTATCGAAAGAAAAGGTAATGTAAAGGTGTATGCCATTACGAGTACAATTGTTTTATTTTTATTTGCAATAATTTGGTTGATAATTTAATGTTTTGTTCCTAAAAAAATCGTTTTTCTATGTCTGCTATTATTTCGTTACATTGTATTCACTGTAATCAGTTTGCTTCTTTACGTTACTTCACAGACAGTAAAGCATAATTAAACCAGATAATAAATAGACAATCAAACATTACATTGTCTTTGCTGAAAATAAGGGTGAATATGTTCCTTTGTAAGATTCTGTAAATGTATTATTGAATTAACTTGTGGTTCATTTAAAATAATCCTAAAAATCAGTAATACATACGACTTTCGAAAACGACGTAATTTTTATTATACAGCCATAAACTTTATCTCCTTTTTTACGGATATAAATGCATATAAAATATAAATATCTATGATTACACTACTTATAAGCTCATTTTAAATGTAAAATAGAATAAAATAAAATGATCCATGAATAAGTAACACTGCCGTATGAAATAGAGTAACTAATCTATAGTGTGTTGTATATTGAAGCATATATTTTATACTTTATTAATATATCGTACCCGGAGAAATGCTAAATTGAAAAAAAAAATAGTTATGGCGTATAACACTGTTATGTAAGTCACTATATATATATATATATAATTTATAGCATCATAATTACAAAACATAAATACATTATATTACTTATTAATCTGAATATAATAAACGGCGTGATATTTTTTGGCATATTTTATGGAAAAGTGATAACCGAGAACATATATGTTTTCGCGAATAAAGCCTGAACACGTACTGAACATTCACACGGAATAGAACAGTTTATAAACGAAACGCGCGCATACTTTCAGCGTCGAGGAAGAGTCGAGATAAGAACTTCAACCCTATATAATGAACCGTACCTGAAAAGGAATATTTACTTTGCCCGCTGATGTGGAACATTTTTTGATGCGCTCTGTTTATAAAGGAATACTAAACCAATATGAATGTTCAAGTTGAATATTTTGGTAATAAGATGTTGCGTAATCAATTCAAATAAATTAGGATGTACGCCAAATTTCTTGTGCAGTTTAATCATTAAAGTTACGATGCTCACCCTGCGAAAAATTGTGTTCTTATATGATTGTCATGAGAAATTGAAACAGGATTTGTGTGAGATCGACATGAGAATCAAGTAAGACTCTCATGAGAATCTTTTAGGACCCTCATGCGAATGCCGAGATTCTACAATCATTATGAGAGTCTAACTCGATTCTCATCAAAGTCTCACTTGATTCTCATGTGGATCTCATAGAAATCCTGTTTCAATTTCTCATGAGAAAATTTCTCATATGATTCTCATGAGAATCCTACCTAAAATTTTTCGCAGGGCATAATACTGGGTGGAAGTACGATGTCGAATAAAGAATTGAAAGCCAATAGTAAAGTATACATTAAACAATAAATAATCTTAAATTTAGTGGAATTAATTGAAAAAAACTAAGTAATTTAACGTTTATGTCATATATTTTTGAACCTGTTCAGAAAAAGTTTTAATATATATACAAAGACCATAAGAAATAAAAACAATTTTGAAAAGAATAAATAATACAAATGAAGAATTAAAAAATGATACAATTTTGAAAAATGATGAGAATTGATGGTTTCTTTACATTTTGATTTTATAGGTGAGATATAATTTTTTATTTTTAAGAATTGCGAAGTGCGAATTATAATGAGACAAATTTTTATATTCTTACCTTTTATACCCTAGGAAGGTTTGTAAATTTTGAAAGTTTAAAAGAAATCAGTGCACCTTTTCTTGAAATGGTTCTCAAAAATCTAAAAAAAGAATTCTTAAAAATTAAGTTTCGTATTAAAAATATAATTAATTTTAGAAACGAACTATGTTATAATTTATAAACAGCATTACCTCGGTGATAGAGGACTGACTAACGGAAAATGTAAAAGTTGTCAGTGTTCAACTGAAGTATATGGAATACTTATTGTGTTTCTGCATTTGATATTATCTTTATTATTATCAAAAGAATTGTGAATTTTATTGACTCTTCTCCTCAAACAATCATAATTATATCTTCGACAAAATTGTTAATTTTGAAAAGATTTTTAACAATTTCAATATTTTTTTCTAAATTTGATGTGGCATAATTTAATAGCTATAACTATTACCCTTTATATATTAATTATAACCCGTATGCGACTACGATTTTAACAGATAATGGATGGTGTGATAAAAAATTTAAATATCTTGCCGAAAAGTTTATTATGATACCAATCGGTTACGATCAAATTATCTTAGTCTCTAATTATTGAAATGTCTAAGAAGTTAACAGTATTTTGTTTTCCGACTTTGTTAGTGAATTTAATTCTGTCTTCTACCATCCAGGCAATGCCATTTACAAATTATAATACAGTTCGTCTGTAAAATTAATTTTCTGTTATATTCTTCCTAAGTTTCTCTGAAACTTAATTTTGAACAATTCTTTTTTATACTTTTGATAATCACTTCAAGAAAAAGTGAACCAATTTCTTTTAAACTTTTAAAATCACAGAGAGTGTCTTTTTATCATTCGTTTCAGAATTTTCAAATCTTCCTAGGATATAAAAGGTAAGAATATTAAAATTTGTTTCTTTAAATTCTTCCCCTTCGCAATTTTTAAAGAAAATAATGAAGTAATCAGTATTCTCCCTCTCACCTCCAAAATCGAAATGTAACAAACCAGACATTTATTCTTGGTATTTTTCAAAATTGTATTATTTTTGCATTCTTTCATTTGTATTATTTATTCTTTTCAAAATTGTACTTTATTGGTATATGAAAATGTTTTCTGAAAAGGGTCAACATATATCATCTAAATGTTAGACTGCTTCGTTTTTTTTTTCAATTAATTCAACTAAACTATCTGCGACACCAAGAAATCCATCCCAACCCAACGGATTAAGAAAATTTTAACATTTTTTTTTGTTTATTATTTTACAAAGTTTTTTGTTTTCAACATTTTGTCATTTTGAATGGTACGTAAGAATCACGATGAGCTTCTGTAATTGGATTTATTCAAACTTCGGTAGGGAAACTAGGCTCCTATTGAAATGTTGGGGAAAAATCAGCAGAAAATTAAGTAGCGCAATCGCGAGAAGGATTTTTGTATTAAAATTTTAAATTAGATCTATCATATCATCTTCACTTTTATCGCATTTATAATGACAATAAGGTACACAAAATTATCACTGATTTAAGAAAAATATTTTAGACACTGAAATACTGGTTTCCATTGTTATTATGCAACAAAATATTTTGCCATCTGTACGATTCGATTTATTTCATTTTGTATTCTATTTGTGAATGCGTTAATTAATTTTGTATTATTATTATTATTATTAAATATATAAATTTGCATTCGCCTTGCCTCGGCGACATCCAAAGAGTTCCTGCGTGGCGCTATCATATTCAAAAGTCGCTCACGAAGCCAATTCTCAGTCAATTTGAACATTTTTTTTTAATGTTCATGAAACTATCGGCTAGAACCTGGTACTGCAAGTAAAATTTCAACTGGACTTAAGAAAAAATGAATAGTATTATTTATAAATATTCTTTCAAATTGCCGGCAGCATGCATTTTTAGACGTACTTCCCTGCGTGAAAAACAGGAAAATTTTTAATTGTTTAAGTGGTAAATCACATTAACATTTCTACAAAATAGTGTAGATTCAGAAAAAAATATGCTTTAACAGGCATGCAAGCTCCTTCAATTGAATGAGAAAATTAATTACCTATTAAAGTAGTTTCTTTTAATCTGTTGTTATCTTTACAACTACGATCGAGTTACTTATTAATTCATAAAAAAATCATTATTATTTTATTGATATGTTGAAATACGAATCTATTTGAATATAGGTGAACACATTTTTACAATCCATAATTTGCAATTAATTTTAAATACAAAGATAGGAAATCCGCGGCACAGTTTCTTTTATCGAATTTTATGGAAGTATTTATTCAGTATTATGGTTATTTCCATGACAATATAATTTTATTAATAACTATACGAAGAATTTCTTTATTATTATTGTATTATACGAGTACTATCTCGTTATTAAATAGTATATCAAACGCAATTCCTTATGCAACATTTTCTACTGTATTTTAATTCTAAAGAAGGAATCAAACCTAATATATGGTTCGCTTAATAGCACAGATGTTTGAAACGTTTAAAGTTTTAAACGCGAGCAAAACAAACCTTCAATTGTTCTATGAAGTTCGCCCGATACTTGACAGCCGTCAGAAGTGAGCATAATCAAATAGTAAAATAATCGAGCTCAAAAGTAATCTGGCATTACTGATATTGTTGCAAAATAATATATAAAGAATTTACAGACCAGTCCCAATGCTCGCAATTGCATACGCTGCCCGCCACAGCCACCCGAAACTTACTGATGCGATTTTGATGATGATAGGAAACATCATAAGTAGATGTATAGGAGCGGTTTGAAATCAGTTCCCGCCGCCGCCACCAGGCGTCGCCACAGTCGCGGCGCTGTCGCAGCATGCGAGGTGGTAGATTCGTGAACTAATTCGTGGTTTGAGTCTCGGACTGCCTCGTGGTTTGAGTCGCGAACTGACTCGCGGGCCGATTCGCGGATTGATTCGCATTTTTGATTTGCTGTTTAGTACGCGGTTTCAAGAGTCTCTCATTGGGAAATCTGACCGTCGCTTATGAGGTCATTAAGATGACGCAAGACTTTGTGGATGGTCCCATTAAGTTTTCGAAGATTAATGCTGTAGCGTTATGCATATATCTTTCGGGTTATTATAAACAATTTCATGTATTGTTATAACAAATTTCGAAAGCTTTGAAGGTCGAAAAACATAGGTAATTTAATGCGTTACATTGTCGAATGAAAAGAGAAGGTAAAGGTCAACCAATATTTATTATTTCATAAGATATTGTTATTAATAAAATGTTTTTACATTATCATTGAAAACGTCATCTTTCTAATGCTTGATCTTACAAAATTCAATCAGAGCGATTGAAAAGTGTTGACCGTTACACATTAGTATTGCCATGTGTCGAAAATCAAATTTCAAAAGTCGCCTTCACTAAAGGTCAGATATTGCTACATTATAGTCGCTTATGGAAATACATCGTATTCGGTAGGAACCGTATTGAGAGTGAAAGTAAAATGACCTTTTCCTCGTGCGTCCTACTACCATCTCTCTCGCTCTCGCATACTCTTTGTTAGTTCCATCTAGCATCTATATTTCCCGTCGATTATCCATCGATCACTTATTCAGCGTACATTGATTTTCCCGAAACTTTCGAAAATGTATACAGGTCCAGACCAATCATTCCAATGTAGTATTGCCATATGTGAACTGTCGAAAAACAAATTTCAAAAGTCGCCTTCATTAAAGGTCAGATATTGCTACATTATAGTCGCTTATGGAAATACATCGTATTCGGTAGGAACCGTATTGAGAGTGAAAGTAAAATGGCCTTTTCCTCGTGCGTACACCGTTACCGACCTAATTCGGATGTTACATATCTTTTTTGATGAATTGACAGCGTAGATTTCCATTAGTCTGAATACTAGTTTGAAGGTGTCTAGCTCAATCTCGTATATCGACGACCTACTTTTTAAATCTCACACAAATTTTAAAAACCTACAATCAAAGCTTTGACCTCTCCCTTGTCATGTTGTAAGTTCGAATTCACCTTTCAGAATTTTATCTCGTCGGGGAAATCTCTCCACCAATATGACAGTCGCACAACCGGTTTGCGGACCTTTCCCTTGACAAGCCGTTAGTGTATCTCAATGATCTCCAATAGTGACGAAACCGCTGAGCCCCTTCACACAAAACCGCTAAGACCATTTTAAAATTAATTTAGAAAAGCCTCTAAGCAAGTCTCAACGCGTTCAAAAGACCTGGTGTCGACCCCCTGATGCGCGGAAACCTTTTCCTCGTGCGTTCTACTATCATCTCTCTTGCTCTCGCATACTCTTATTTAGATCCATTAACATTAGCAGTATACCGTTTTCACGGTCGTCGATTATCCGTGGATCACTTATTCATCGTACATTTGTTTTCCTGAAACTTTCGAAAATGTATTCAGGTCCAGACACGTTTAAAAGGTCATTGCACAATTTCTTCAAAACATTATCTCTTTACCAAATTTCGGCAATCCGTGACGTAAGAGAAAGGAGGCAGTCTAATTCAAATATTCCAATGTAATAATTTCTATGATCTCTCTAGCTCTCGCATACTCTTTCTTAGATCCATTAACATTAGCAGTATACCGTTTTCACGGTCGTCGATTATCCGTCGATCACTTATTCACCGTACATTTGTTTTCTCGAAACTCTCGAAATTGTATACAGATCCAGACATCGTTTCAAAGAAATGTCGCGTTCCTGTGTCTATGTTTGACAGCACGTAAGCGCCTCTATTTCAAAACTTGTATTTCTACAACAATATGGTAGATGTCTAAAAGATTTTTGAGGCCTTGAACAGGGTTTACAGCACTCTTGAAGACGACGCTGCTGAGGATCAATTTTCCAACTTCATTCGAGAATCCATCAAAAAGATTGAGAAAATCAATTAATTCTTAAGGACCAATCCTCACATTCCAAATGGGGTGAAGTTATCATTGGAGACACGTATTCATTGCATCACGGTACAGAGGGTTACAGCTGCTCACAGATTAATTAGCGTATCTCAATGATCTCCAATAGAGACAAAACCGTCGAGTCCCTTCACCCAAGACCATTTTGAAATTAACGTAGAAAAGCCGCTAAGCAAGTCTCAACGCGTTCAAAAGACCTGGCACCGACCCCCTAATATTGTTATAAAAATGTCCAGCCGTTAGATGGTAATTGCAAACGGCCTCTTTCTAATGCGTGATCTTAAGAAATTAGTTCATAAATATTGAAAAGTACTGGCTGTTACACATTAGTATTGTCATGTGAGGAATGTCGAAAAAAAAAAATTGCAAAAGCAATTCATTAAAGGTCAGCTATTGCTACATCATATTCGCTTCTCGATGCCTATGTGGAAATACAGCGTAGGCTAGGAACCGTATTTTGAATGTGAACATAAAATTCTAATAATGACCTTTTCCTCCTGCGTGCTACTACCATCTCTCTTGCTATCTAGTACCCGTTGTTAGATTATACCGTTATCACGGTCATCGAAATCGCCGATTGCCAGCCGATCATTTTCACCATATATTTTCCATGTATACAGGTTCAGACGCGTTTAAAGTCATTGCGCAATTTCATCAAAAGGTATACCAAGTAACACATTTTCTCTTTCCAAAATTTTTAGACAACCTCCACCATAATAGAAAGGAGATGATCTCAGTTCTGTATATTATCTAGGAATAACATGGCGGGCCACCTGTAGACCAACTCACCCCTTTGTTAACAAAAGTAGCATAAATAAATAAATAATTTATAATAATAATATTTAAATAGTAATAAATTTCACATAATCCGAATAGCGTGTATTAAAATGTATAATATAGAAATGATGGAAGAAGCTAGCAGTAATTAGAAAGAGAGGATGACACGCTTATTCCCTATGCATTTATCTATTCACGATATTTACGTGTTTTCATGACGTTCGAGCCATAGCTATACGAGTTTGGACACGTGGGTAATGTAATTAATCAGGTTCCTGACCGTTTTTTAATATGTGTACAATTTACGACATCTTAAACATCGCCATACAAGTTTCGACCTGTTAATTACCCGTAGACTTTACTATACGGTAACAATGAATCTGACTTCTCACAAGTGACGAACACATACGAGTATCGACTTGCTTCTAATATAATTAATTAATCTTCATTTAATATTTCCCACTTTTAAAATTTCTGAGAATAAGAAGATCGAAATGACGACGTAAAAATCTAAGAGAAGCGTGTAAAATTCAACAGTTTCTTTCTATCTTTACGCACAGTTTTGTGTCTTTTAAGTAAAAAGTTAAAGGAAATGATAATGCTGCCATCTTTTGGTATGTTTAAAGAGATTGCAGAATCTGCGTGTTGCAGAATGAAATATGTGGGTGCATCTAAAATGCATAGATTCATCGTAGGCTGTCATCATACACTTGCTGATATGAGTGGCTATGGAGCGATTACAACTGAATATGAGGTTCTTGAAAATTGAATCTAGTTGACAATTATTAACCTTATTATCACCATACAAAAGAATATGAAAGTGAAATTGTTAAATATTACCGCGCATCTACTGCAAAGCGAAAGCAATCTCGCTATTTTTAAAATACCTATACTGCCATTACTAGACATCCCTCTGAAATTAACACTTTGCATAGTCTTTAATCATAGGCGGTTGTCTATCTGCGGTATCATCACTCGTTTCAAAACGTTTATTGACGACATTCACGTAAATCTGGATGCATTTGCATTGTGAGTGGTAAGCATGACCATACTTCTTCAATTTCAAGTTCTGCAAACGTTGACATGAAATCTATAGGTAGACTCAATGTCTTTTGTTTCCATTAATGCAAGACGCTTCACTTCATAGTAAATTCTCATTGACCTTCGAAGAGATGCAGGCTAGTCTTGAAGATTTTACAGTATACAATTTTAAAGCATTTTAACATTTTCTTTAGCACACTTTCCGTTAAATGTATGATTTTCGCAATTTATTGAAAATCGACGTTGTTGTTGTCCTATGAGTTTCGGTAGAGATGGACAGGCTAATATGTCTATATCGACAATATTGTCAGCATCTAAAATTTCCTGCAACCTATGTCTTTTATTTGTCTGCGCCTTTTATGTATATCTTGTGAGCACATGTAACGATGTCTTCCAACGTTTCGTTGATTCCATCAAAGGGTATATCGCCCGATTCCAATCGTAGACCATGATAATTGTGCATTAACCAATTGTTTTATGTTCAAAACGTACTTTACTACATTACTGTCGGAAATATCCATAATGTACATTTCCTTCGATATAAACTGATTACCAGATCCGGGGAATCCATGCACGTCGACAATATTCTACATTTCTAGTATCTAATACTGATTTGCTTGTCCCCTTCATTAATTGACGCATCATTCTCTCTCACACACGCTCTTTGCCCCTTCCACATATGGCGTGGTACCTCTAACTTATGGGTATACGTCGTACCTTTCTCTCTCTAGATCGTAGTATCTCTTCGTAAAATCCTATGAATCGGAAATCAAATCAGAGTGTAACAAAAACGTCGATTCTTCAGCGGGCCAACACTTGAGATTTTCGATAGTTTGTGAGTTACGATACTCAGATGATGAAGAAGTTAAACGTAATATTAAATCGTTTCAAGTACTAGCACCAGTATGATGGTCACCGCACTTTCACAATTGAATAAATCTTTTCTACGATATTCGATCTAATTGAAATGTGCATAGACGTATGAATACAAGTTTCGATTGGTTTATAATACAATTGAGCGTGCCAAAGATCTCTAAATTTTAAATAAAAAATGATCAGTCATTAACTTGACATCCTTTAAACAATTAATTTTTGTATGTATATTAAATAGCGATACACTGCAGTCTTAAATCAAATAATTAAAATCATTACATCTTAAAGTCAGTCCATGCATAAATCTTACATGGTCTAAGTCATCTTATCTACACTACATCTTTCTTTCTGTAAATGCAAAACAAAACGAAAGACAACAAAGTATTTATCATTATGATAATAACAAATTCTTTCACATTAGAACCGCGTCTAATAGCCCACATAAGGTCGCCTTATTCGTAGTGAATTTAACTTTCGAACTGTCATCTTTAATTGTCGATCATTCTCTCTCTCTCTCTCTCTCTCTCTCTCTCTCTCTCTCTCTCTCTCATTAGCTACCGATTTGTTGCATCTATACGAATACTCTTACATCAAATCGAGTCGTATGCACATTCTTGTGTTGTAACATTCACACGACTATGGAATGAAATTCATTCTTAAAACCCAACAAGTACAAGCGTAAATGTATTTTAATACTAACGAATGGTATACCTCTTGATTCGAAATTGTATGTAGCGTAACCGACATGACTATTTAATTCCGTTTACAATAATGATTTGGAGATTCACACCGCACGAAACGTTGTTATATTTGACAGATTTTTGCTACTTCCACATTGTAATCTTAATTAGTTAACTAAGTTATTCACGTATCAATACTATTGTTATATGTAGGTATTTTGTTAAATATATTGCCATAAGGAGAATGTCCTCCTATCTGTTACGATTCCGTACCTATAGCAAAAACACCGATAAATTAGCCGAGACATACAAAAAAACAAATTGATAGAATTTTAGGAAATCACAAGCAGCGCTTCCTATTGCTTGTACTAATGTATTAACACACTCTCGCTCACTAGGCAACATGACAATCTGTAGAGGAAAAACCTGAATTATCGATCTCGACAGGTAGATCCCGAACCAATCCCTTCACCTCTCTGTAACCGATACACGAGTTAACTACATTATCGACAAACATAAACATTGGTAGAAAAACCTAAAAAGTTGGAAAAATATAGAATTCATTAATACAAATACTTTTGCAAATTGAAATTTACCCAGAATTAAAAATACGAATATTTTTGATTTAAAAAAAAACTTCTCCATGTTAAAAAAATAGCCGTCTTAAAAAGTGTACACTGACGAGTTTTCCTTGACTTTCCAGAGCCATAAAAATTCCTGAAAGATGGCATCAGACAACGAGGACACACACGTAAACTCACCTACACAAACACCCTTTTTAAAAATTACACACATACACCAATACATAGAAACCCATTCACGATTACCTAACCCATATTTGTTCGTTTTTTTTCATTTAAACAAACAATAATGAAAAATATAAATAATAAATACCATGATTAAGTTAAGCGGAATTTTTCGCACATTTTCAATATAAATACACATACGCAAAAACCATAATACACCATGAAAACCCAATAAATAAATTTAGCAATTAAACAAATTAACCAATAAATTATTTCACCATTTACCAATAATTCGAGATCTCCCTGATACTATTTTTTCTAATTATTATAAAAAAATATGCATAAATAATGTAGATATTGTTCGTATGCTTGTATACGCACATACACACACCCATCCTCACACACATACGCTGATACATAGAGATCCGTTAATGATTATCCAACTTACACTTTATGTTTTTTCTAAACTAATAAAAATATATAATCATAACCAATACTGTGCTATGACTTCACGCAAATTTCCACACATTTACAATATAAATGAATAAATAATATAATGCATTTACAAAATTAAAATAAACCAATTAAACCAGCGAAATAGTTTAATAATCAGAACTTGAACATCCCATTAAAAAAAACCAAATTCAAATCCAACTATGTTTTTCGCAAATTCAATATTAAACTATAAATAATTACGTATTTACACACATACAAGCACACGCACACATATATGATTACTCACTCGAGCCACGCCCAGACAACGTTTTATTTTATTATTTCCGCAAATTTAATTAATAAACAAGGTATTTTTATAACACAATATCACTCATAATAATTTCCTCCATTTTGTTACAAAATGAAACAAACCACCATACTAATAATTTTGCACGTCGCACTAACGAACAATAGCTTAAAAATTACACAGTCATGTTGTCAATAACCTTGCTTTACATTTAACATCACATGGAAGTTTAAAGAAAAACACCTAATATTATATAAATAATAATTTTCATCGAAATGTCAAAACTCCGAGATTATTATTGTTACACTAGCAATTAACGCCTTCTTTTGTATGTTTACTACGTTCATCATGTAATTAACTTTTATGTAAATTTTGCAAATGTACAATTCGAACAAAAACCAAAATTGTCAATCAGATCAACATTAGTTAAAAAAATTACGAAACCTCCACAATAGACAAATCTCCTTTCACCTCTCCGACCTCGATAAATCTCGCATCAACGAAGTTTCAATGAGCAGAAAATTGGTATAAATAGGCGTACGAAAATCATGGAAGGCAGTCAAAAAAATTCACGCTCAAAGTCCAAATAGCAAGACTCCTGTAAGGAAAAAAGGAAAAATCGCCGGAACCAGCCAGCACCACCAGGACACAGAGCCAGACCAAGGAAACCCTCTTCAGAGGCACCCAGCACAAGCTAGGCCCAGGGCAGCTCTCCAGGTCAAAGACGCGGATCCACCCACTTCCATCGAGGCTCACCTAGAACATCCATCTAAAAAAAAATGCCGGGTGCTCAGCAAAGGCGCCGCAAGAAGCAGGCCCGTTTAATTCAAGCCGCCCAATGGGCCGTATGGAGCGCCCACCAGCGACGATCGCTCGACCCTGAACTGGCCACCAACCCCCTTCCGCTCGACCAATTGGCCGTCCTTTGTAAATTCCCAACTCTCCCTCCTCCCTTATCCTCGTCCCCACAACCTGCATCCTCCACAAAACCACCCTCCGAAACCAAAACCCGACTAACCCTGGAGGAATATTTTCAAAAGTACCATCGATAATAAAAACCCATTAAATAAAAAGACAATTTATTTCAATTTAAAGTGTACCCATTTTATTTCTTTTCCCAACTCCTCATTTCTCGCGTCCGAGCATTCCGCCTCGAACTCCAGGTCGGCTTCTGAGACCGACCTACCTTTCGGCGACTTAGGGAGAAACCTCACGATTCGAGGCAAATCCCGGTCGTAACAAAGTGGTGACAGCGGTATTAGCTGTTATTATTACAGTTGTCTTGATGTCAGAATAGTGGCAACAATCCTCATTGTTGTCACTGTGGTTATCTTGACGACGGAATAGTAACAGCACTTTGAACGTGGAAGTCACTATGAAAATGGTGACAACAACGTTCTAAGCGGATTGTCCGGATATGCGAGCAATTTTTTTTAATCCCTTCAAAAACTTTACCTTATTTCCTCATTTAACTATACTCCACCCATACGGTCACATTGGGCTGGCGACGGCGTCTTCAACTGAGCACCTGAGAATTGTTTTTGCATTTCCATTAAATTTTTTTTTTACCATAGAATGAAATAATAGTTATAAAATATCTATTCTAACTAGCTTAAATGTCAGGAGAGCGTTTAACTCGTAAGTCTACTAAAAACTTAGATCCAGAAACTAAGGCTTCACTACTAGGACCTGCCCTGGTCACCGACAGAAAACAAAGGACATTTAAACAGACAGAACAGACACCACCAACAATAAAGACAGTAGAACTAACGAATCCGATCCCATCTAACGAACAAACAGAACAAAAATTATCAGAACAAACGAATCCGATCCCATCTAACGAACTAACAGAGCACAAATTATTAGAAGAACAAACAAAACCAATCCCATCTAACGAACAAACAGAACAAACAAAACCGATTTTACCCACCAAACAAATAGAACAAAAATTATTAACAGAACAAACAAAACCGATTTTACCTACCAAACAAATAGAACAAAAATTATTAACAGAACAAACAAAACCGATTTTACCTACCAAACAAATAGAACAAAAATTATTAACAGAACAAACAAAACCGATTTTACCTACCAAACAAATAGAACAAAAATTATTAACAGAACAAACAAAACCGATTTTATTTACCGAACAAACAGAACAAAAATTATTTTCATCGGTCGAACAAACAGCAGAACAAACGGAACAAACCTCATTTAATAAAAAAACCGAACAAACATTATCTGCAGAAGAAACAAAACAAGAATTATCAGCAAAACAGGGGTTACTGACGAATAAGGCATTTCACCCGAAACGAACAGAACAAGCATCACAAACAGACGATCCACCTGAACCACATACTAATTACCCTATAACATCAGAGTATAACGAACGGCAACAAACAGACCGAGTATTTGAAAAAATCAAAAAACTAAACTTTCATATCGACGAAATATTAAACGAAGCTACAGTCAAAGAAGGAAAGAATAGCTTAGGATTAAAAATACATACAAGTACCCCATTGACCAAAAATACCACACAATATTTTCAAGACTCCCAAAGTTCTGACAGCGGAGACGAAAATTATAAAACAGTAACAGAAGGAGATCTAATAAACGAAAATATGGCGAATAATCTCGAGAGGTTAACTTTAAACCACGCCGTAGAAAACGTACCTAGGTTTGACGGAGATCCCAAAGCATTTTACACATTTGTGGACGCATGTGAAGAAGCATTGAAAATGCTACCCGGATCGGAATTAGATCTAGTCAAATTAATAAAGAATAGATTGAAAGGCGAAGCCCGCCGTTCTGTAAAAAATGAAGATTTCCGGACGATCAATGCCCTTATAAAACGACTACGAGAAGTATATTCCCCAGCAAATTCCATAACAGAAATTAGGCAAGAACTAGTTGGAATGCACCAATTAGATTTTGAAAACGTAGTTTCATATGCTAATCGCGTAAGAGAAACATCCGATAGAATCCTAGAAATATATAAAGCCATAAACGAAAACGGAGAAGTTACTGAAGCAGAGAAAAAACAGACAGACGATGAAGTATTAGAAGTATTCATCAATGGATTAAAACCACAGATAGAAATTAGGATGGCTTATTTAGAATTAGGAACCTTGTCAACAGCAGTACAAAAAGCAATACAAATTGAGAAAAAATTAAAAATCTCCAACAACGTTAGAGGAATTATCGAAGAAAAATTGGACGAGAAGAGGAAAACCCCAAAAATACAAACCATAAGTGCAGACAGCACAAAGTGTCAAATTTGTAAAAAACCTGGCCACGATGCAACAACATGTTTCTTCAGAAACTATAACCAACCTCAGAATACTCAAACAATAGACCCTCAAAATCTTAGAAATAAACCAGACTACCAACAGCAAAATTATCGTCAAAACCAAAATTTTTATCAACGATACAGTCAAAATCCAAATTTTAACCAACCACAACGCTACAACCAAAACCAAAATTTCAATCAATCACAAAATAACCATCAAAATCCAATTTTCAATCAACCACAGCATAACCGTCAAAATCAAAACTTCAATCAACCACAACGCTACAACCAAAATCAAAACTTCAATCAACCACAACGCTACAGTCAAAATCAAAATTTCAACCAACCGCAAAATTACCGTCAAAATCAGAATTACCGCCAAAATCAAAATTTCAGTCAACCACAAAATTACCGACAAAATCAAAACCTTAACCAACCGAAAAACCACAATTATCAACCGTCAACACAGTGCAATTATTGCAAAAATATAGGACATTCATGGCGTGACTGCAAGAAACTAAAATTTAAAGAAGAAATGCGAGCAGAACTTCTTCAGGAATTAACACGAAAATCGGGAAACGAAAACGATCCTCTCCGGACAGGCGCAGGGAGAGAGATCGGGAACAAGCGCCAAATGAACTTTATGCGAACAACCAACACAGACCAAGAGAATTAAAGATGATAAACCTTAGTAAAAACGAAGTACCAATAATAAAAATAGAATCAAAAGACCTATACACAACGGTCGATTTAATGGTAGACACTGGTGCTAGCGTAAACATAATAAAGGAGGAAAACATAAAAGGAGAAACACTAGTAGACGAATCAGAAACTGTGGATTTAAAAGGAATTACAGAACAACCCGTAACAACAATGGGAGTAGTAATATTGGACATCTTAGGACATAACACGAAATTCCATATAGTAAGAAACAATTTTCCTATAGAATCAGCAGGTATATTAGGTTCAGAATTTTTTCACGAACATCAAGCAACAATAGATTATAAAAATAACCATATCAAATGGAAAGGCAATAAAATTAACTTTCACAAAGAAAGTATGGTAATATCTGCAAGAACAATATCCACATTCTACATAAATATTGAAAATAAGGAAATTAAGTTTGGATACGTACCCCGTATTGATAATATAGAAGGCGTATATTTAGGGGATGCCGTAATAAAAAATAATAATGGAAAAGCTTACTTAAATATCTACAATACAACGAACAAAGAAATAGAAATAGAAATCCCTACTTTAAAACTTGATGAACTAGGAAGAGATTTTGAAATACTTGATGAAGGGAGCAAGAAAGAATCTAATGAAAATAAACAAATAGCAGTCTTAAACGCCCAAGAAAACCAAAAACCAAGTTATGAAGCCGATTATGAGAATAACCCCGATAAAATAAAAATTGACAATAACAACGTACACAATGAAAATAACATCGAAAACGATATAGTAAATCACATACTAGAATCTCTCAAAAATCTAGATGACACCAAAATGTACCATAATCAAGAAACACACACCGAACCTCCCGAAACCGAACAAACAACGGATCCTCAATTAAATGGCGCCAATTCCGACAAACTCTTTACATATTCAGAATTTTTGAAGGAAAATAATTACAAATCTATACAAAACACTGAAACATCAAAACACACGAAAAAATGTTTTACAGTCACGGAAACAAAACGAGCAAAGAAAGTAAAAGAATTGCTGCGAATTCAACACTTGAATAAAGAAGAAAGAGAGAGCATAGAAAAAATAATAAACGCCAATGCCGATGTATTCCACCTGCCGGAAGAACCGTTAGGATTCACACAATTGATCAAACACAAAATAAATACAACTGATGAAGTCCCCATAAACACCAAACAATACAGATTTCCGCCCATACACAAAGAGGAAATTAATAAACAAATAACTGATCAATTAAAATCAGGAATTATAAAACCATCCACATCACCATACAACACACCTATATGGATAGTACCAAAAAAAGATGATTCCCAGGGCAATAAAAGATGGAGAATGGTATTAGACTTCAGAAAGCTTAACGAAAAATCAATAGGAGACTCATATCCAATCCCTAACATTATTGACATCTTGGATCAACTCGGTGGAGCAAAATACTTCTCAATTTTCGATCTAGCATCAGGATTCCTACAGATCAAAATGGACGAAAACGACGCGCAAAAAACGGCTTTTTCTACACCGCACGGACACTATGAATTCGACAGAATGCCGTTCGGACTAAAAAACGCACCAGCCACATTCCAAAGACTAATGGATATAGTACTATCTGGGTTACAGGGAAATGAACTCTTTGTTTACCTTGATGATATAGTAATATACGCATCATCCTTAAGAGAGCACGAAATAAAATGTGAAAAACTCCTGAAAAGACTAAAAGACGCAAACCTAAAATTACAACCCGATAAATGCGAATTTCTAAGAAAGGAAGTCTGCTATTTAGGACACATTATAGGAGAGGAAGGCCTAAAACCAGATCCAAACAAAATTATAGCTGTAAAAAAATTCCCAGCCCCAAAAAACCAGAAAAATATCAGACAGTTTTTAGGACTAGCCGGATACTATAGAAGGTTTATACATAAATTTTCAGAAATTGCAAAACCATTATCAACTTTACTCAAAAATGATGTGCCATTCAAATGGGAAGACACAGAAATACACGCATTTGATACATTACGAGAGAAGTTATGTAGCGCACCAGTATTACAGTATCCAGACTTCGACAAACCTTTCATAATAACAACAGATGCATCAGGATTCGCAATAAGCGCAATCTTATCTCAAGGGGAAATAGGCAGCGATAAACCAATATCATACACATCACGAGTTTTAAATGAACATGAAAAGAAATACGAAATCTACGACAAAGAAGCACTCGCAATATATTATGGAATACTACATTTTAGACCATACGTTTACGGTCGACAGTTCACAATAGTAACAGACCACAAACCTCTCACATCCTTCAGAACAAAGAAAGATCCAAACTCTAGAGTCGCGAAATGGATGTACAATTTATTAGAGTATGATTTTGATGTTATTTATAAAAAAGGAAAAGCAAATGTAAACGCAGATGCACTATCCAGAAACCCAGTAGAAGTATTGAAAATCGAAAACACAAAAAATAAAATATATCATAATAAGATAACCCAAATGATGCAAGGAATGGGTTGGAAAGGATCTGGCATAGGAAGATACAATCAGGGTATTAAAGAACCAATCATACTAAAGTCACAAACCGATAGGAAAGGATTAGGATACAAGAGGAAAAATAACATCGAAGACTATTTATATAAGGAAGACACAAGACCATATATAGAATTTGTCAAAAGTACCAAACCCTTTAACCCAAAAACACACGAAATACCAGTAACCCATTGTTCAATATACAACATATTATTGCCAAAAAACAACAACAAAATAAACTATACAGGCCCAAAATATTGCCTACCACCTAGTATCCCATTTTGCACACATTGCAACAAACTGAATCACGTCGGGGGTAATTGTCCTAGCTCACAGGAAGAAGTACCAAAACCAACACTCCAAAATAATACATTTTATGAAGAACCAGTAAGGAAAACAGCAATCATAGCACAAATTGAAAATCAGGATAACAAAATCCAACTTCGAAGAAGCTCACGGAATACCAAACAACCAGAAAGATTTCAAATGAGCAAAGAAAAAAATCAGAAAATAACGAAACAGGAAGGAAATAAAAAGGGTAGACCACCAAGGAATAAACAAAACCCACAAACATCGGAAAACGATTGCTCAGGTGAAAATAACAATACTATAACAGGAGAACCAAATACTTACCAACAAAAAAATACATTAAATAAACAATGGATAGATGATAACGATACTGATGACCAAAACGAATACAATATGAACGAGGTAGGTACAGAAGACGAAAACTCTAAACGCAGAAGCAGAAACATAATAGAAATAAGAAACCACCTATACATGCAGAAAGACAATCTAACTTACTTTTTAACTACAACAGGGCAACCCAGTGACGACGGATCACTAGAATTACAAAACAGAAACGAACTACCAAAATTCGAAAACTTACAATTAAACAAAATTACAACTATAAAAAAGAATAACAAATACCATATTGCACTCCCGGTTATTACAAGCACAGGAGAAAGCCAATTAACAATATTAAACAACATAAAAAAGCTCATAAAATCTTTAAAGGAAGAAGTAGACAATCTGCAACTTAAAAGTATTAGCATCTCAAAAACAAAAGAAGTAGCCGGAGTGAAATGGATAAATATAGTAAAAATAATAGAACAACAATTTAAAAATTCAAGCACAGGGATACTAATTTGTAACGGGGAAATAAAGTACATAGAAACAAATGAAAGAGAAGACATAATAAAAGAATTACACAGCACGCCAATAGGTGGACACAAGGGTATCACGAAAACCTTAAGGAAAATTAAACAGAACTATTACTGGGAAAATATGAAAACAGACATTGAAAAATTCATCGAAAACTGCAAATCATGCCAATTAAAAAAACTAACAAGAATTAAAACAAGACAACCAATGATAATATCAGACACACCAAAATCAGCAATGGAAAAAATAGCAATGGACATAGTAATCCCAAATAACAAAACAAAAGATGATCATGAAAATATACTAACAATTCAGGACAACTTAACAAAATACCTTATCGCAATCCCACTAAAAAAAGCTACGTCTGAAAATATTGCACAAGCTCTAGTAAACAAAGTAATCTGCTCATATGGATCTCCCAAAACAATATTAACAGACCAGGGAAAAAACTTCTTAAGTAATATTATGAAAAGGGTAGCAAAAATATTTCACATAAAGAAAGTAAAAACTACAGCATTTCACCCACAATCAAATGGATCATTAGAAAGATCTCACCATGTACTGAAAGAATACATAAAACATTTCGCGGATCGCCATGAAGACTGGGATAAGTGGTTGGATTTAGCTACTTTCTCTTACAATACTAGCGTTCATGAAGGGACAAAATACACACCTTTTGAATTAATGTTCGGAAGACTAGCCAGATTACCTTCTGTTAAAATGTCAAATGAAGATACACCTTTAACATACATGGATTATATCCAAGACCTAGTAACGAAATTATACGAAACCCAAAACTTTGCAAACGAACGATTAAACGCAGCAAAAATACGATCAAAACACTACTACGACAGACATACAAAACCACAAACATTTAAGACAGGAGACTTCGTATTTTTACAAAAAAATCACAAAACTAGTAAAATGGATGACGAATACACAGGCCCTTTTGAGGTATTAAAAATATTTGAAAATGGAAATGTGAAAATAAAAATAAAAGGCGAGGAACGAGTTGTTCACCCAAACAGACTATAAATCTCAAAATTAAAAATTTTTTAGAATATATGCTACAAATATAATAAAAAGACAACCTTATATTCTTTTTTGTTGAACTACAGAACAGAGGGAAAACCAACAATAAATAGAACTTAACCATAGACAAATGAATTTAAGTACGTCAACACTCTCAATATCCAGCACGGAAGAACAGGAAGTAAACAAGAGAACAGCTCAACTTAGGATGACAGAAATGATAGGAATATTATTAATAATAAAGATAATCACCAACGGATACACATTATACACTGCATATATGAGGTCAACAGTACTATTGAGATCAAGCTGGGATAATGTTACACAACTGTTACTACATCTAGCAGAACAACAAGCAAAAAAAAAGATAAACAATAGCTATAATCCACCATATAAACAAATACCACTGCCAACCGAAAATCCAGCAAAAATACGAAACTACAAAGAATCGCCATCAATGTTCTCTGCACAACCTACCGAAAAAAGAAATCCTGATATAAAAAATATCACCAACAGGACAACCTTTAAAATATTAATAATATCTTTCATTTTCATAATAACAATCCCAAATACAACGGCATTTATCGCGTTCGATTGCGGTACAATGAACTCCAATATATCTACAATCTCATTACTTAATATCCAAGACTGTGAAATCGAAAGAAAACATGTCAACGTAGAAATAATCAAAGCCCAATTACTGCAAATTAAAGAATACGAGGAAATAGAGGTAACACAATGCAAAATAGAAATCTTTAGGAAAATAGAATATTGCGGTATGCATTCCCACACATCGGCCGTCACGAATGGAATAGCAACATACATTTTAGAGGTATCAAAGGATCAATGTGAAACACTACATAAAACGGGAAGGATTAATATAGCCCCAAATACAATCATAGATGGAATCAAGAAAAACGTCCTATCAACATACAGTCTTAACATGGCAGGAACAATAGAAGTAAACGGAGATTGTGACGGAGTACGCTACTCAGACTCATATGGAACATGGAGTAATGTAATAGTCCAAGGAACCGCAAAAATCTTAATACAAAAATATAAAGCCAGAGTGAACCTAAATGAAAACAAAATTCATCTAAGATCAGGAATTGCCTATCCAATAACCGATAAAAGTTGTCTAGATCTAGAGGGAGGAAATACATACTGGGAAACCATACCAGAGGATTTTTGCGGATCTAATAAATATGACGTACTCTATGAAGGAACAATAAATAAAGCTTTTAATGAAGACAAAACTGTTATTTACTCATTAACCGCAGAAGAAATCACATTCGCACTTTCAGCCAGAGGAATAAAAGGAGTATGTGGCTATGATCTCTCGCTCACCGAACATCCCAAACTATTGATATTAGAAATGAGAAAGGGAGGAGGACTAAAAAAACTACCCATAAAAACATCCAATTTAGACATATTTGCATATGTAAACTCTAAATTTGTATACGTGGAAAAGCACCTTAGACATCAAATAAAACAACTCTACTATGACGTATTAACACAAAGATGTACTCTCGAGAAGCAAGTATTACGAAATTCCTTATCAATGGCTAGTCACTCACCCGATGAATTTGCCTACAATATTATAAAATCACCTGGGTATATGGCAATAGCCGCTGGTGAAGTAGCTTACATTATGAAATGCATACCTGTAGAAGTGAGCATTCGAAGAACAGAAGAATGCTACACACATTTGCCAGTAACTTACCAAAACAATAGTTTATTTATGACCCCTAAAACAAGAATTTTGACAAGGAAAGGAATCCAAATCAATTGCAATAGTCTCGTACCACCCATGTATCAAGTCAACAGCATCTGGTATAAACTATTACCAAACCCTGTAGAAGCACATAAACCGGAGGAATTGAAACCACTTACAAAACAAACTTGGAACTACATAAACCTCGAAAGATTAGCGATAAACGGAATTTACAGCCAAGACGATCTCAGAAAACTAAAAGAACACATCATGTTTCCAGCAGAAAAACCCGCAGTATTAAACTCAGTCGCCAGAGGTCTAACTGGTCAAACGACAAACTATCAAGGAGCAGCAATTGGTAACCTCTTAGACAAAAACACGATCGGTAAAATGATACAATCAGCATGGGAAAATACATGGGAAAAATTCGTAATATTTGGATCTACTACAGCAGGAATTATGGGCATTTTCATAATAGCAAAACTCATAAAAACTATAGTTGATACCGTAATACATGGCTATGCACTGCACACGGCATACGGATGGTCAATATTTCTAATAGGAGCAATCTGGGATTCAGTCACACACCTATTACTTCACTTAGCAGGACGAAAAACAAATAGAAACAACAACAATGGCAATAACACCTCCCACAAGGAAATTCATCAAATAGAACTACAACCGTTAAAACAGGAACTGAACGAAATACGCGTAGAAAAAACGAACAGCGAAATACAACCTTCAGCGCCCGCCATACAAACCAATGATAAGGAAATACAGACTCTTTTATACCCTAACATCAACGAGGAAACTGAAACGAAAACTACCAAGAAGTGGATCGTAAAAAGAGAATAACAACAACAAAAAACCGAGCCTCACACATCCAAGACACGACTGAAATAAAACGGACAAATAGACATAAATTATAAATTATTGTTAAAATTATATATATATATATAAAAAAAAAAAATGACATAAAGACAAAAAATCTTCTCTTTGACAGACTAATATGAAGACCGGAAAGATCTTAATCATCCTCCAACTAATAACCATGAGTTCTTATGGGACTCCACAAGAAGCATCAAATCATGGAAATGTAATGGTAATAGACTGCACTGAAGAAATTCGATACGAAATATCCAAATGCAACGAAAACACACCGTCTATAGTCAAATTTACTCGTACCACAACAAAAAACGATTGTAGAAAGATGCAAGAAACAGGAGAATTACGATTTCTATCACAGGATTTTAAAAACATCAAAAAGAATGGAACCACGACTTTTAACATCATCGACCGAATAAACAAACAAGCAGGAAAATGCAAAAATCTACACAATCATTTTAACGGAGAAAACTTCGACACAGTGTTAAATACAACCATAGTTATTACATTAAGAAATTACTTGGGGAGAATTAACGAACAGAACAAAGTGATATTAGCAAAGAACATACAATGCCAGTTAAAAAATGAAGAATGCACAAACCACTTGAAAGGACGAAGTTATTGGAACAGTAGTCAAATAATACACCCAAAAATTAATTTCTCAGAAAGCGACATGACATACCCAACACAAGTAAACTCATCAACAAAAAATAGTCAAAAAGAACCAAAAAAAGAAGAAAAACACAAAATATATACTCGCGATATACATTATTGGTGCACTATTAATTATAACCATAATAGGAATAAAATTAAGATTAGATCACTGGTCCACATCCAAGTTTCTAAAAAAACAAAATAAAGCCACTCACATAAGATATACCTTGACGGAAGGAGAAGACACTATGGTAACACTCGAAAAAACACAAAAATCTACATCAACAGATCCAGCACAGCCACATACAGAGAAACTAGTCGAAACAACATACTACGAAGTCCATCCTAAAAGCATAGTAACCGAAATAATCTACGACATACCACAAAAACCACGACCTTTAACACAAATCGTTTCTGAACAAGAATTAAAAGAAAACAAGAAAACGGAAAAAAGAACTGGATGAACCCTCATTTCCCACTAATACTAACCTTTTTAACAAAACAAAACTAACAAATTCCCCTTTTGAGTTGTCTTGAGCCTAACAATTCTGATAGAATCAGAAAAGTGGGTAAATTAATTACCATACTGAAAAGTAGAGGTAGTGCGGTAGCGCTCGTAAGAAGGTAAAACATACACTTTAAAACAAAAAAAGAACCTTTGTTTATGTAACTTTTTCCATACCAATATAATCACATTTTCGACCTTCTCACGAGTGGTGTAAATCGTTACATTCTAACCCTTGTTAAACAATACAAAAATTATATACTAACCATACATAAGTAACGATACAGTATCCAAACGAAAACGGCCTTGTCCAGCTAACAAATTTTCCCACAAGGTAATACTAACATTTCTTTTTATTATACAAATCGTTTTCGTAAGGACACGCTACAAAACTCAACAACTCAAAACAACAAGATAACCTTAATACCCCTCACGAAACAAAATAAACAAAGTATTATCATCTGCCAACAGGAAGAGAACAAAAGGAAATAAAAAAAAAGAGAAAACAAAAATGGAATACACACAAAGACAAAAATTAATGGAAGAAAATTGCCATCAAATAAAAGAAAGTCCAGAAATCAATAAATGTGTGAAAACACCCCTCCACTACATAAACAAGAACATCGCAATTTGTAAGACTTGCTATAAAAAAACGAACAATAAATCAGGATATGAAAAGAAAAACCCAAGACACAGAATGACAACGGCAAACAATTGTAATAAAGAATCCTGCAGCATATGCAACGAAATAACTCACTTCCCCAAAAAATGCTACATCTGTAAAAACGCAATAGCCATCATACGAGACACGGCGGAATGTCCAAACTGTCTCCTCTACGACGAAATGGAGAAAAAATGGAACAATCTCACACTTAACCCGAAGAAAGAAGAAAAACAACTCCAACCTACTGACGATGAATCATGGGACTGAACACCAGCAACAATACAAACATTATATAAACCATATCATATCCATATTATTACTTTCATTAATTATGCAATTCATTCCAAACTATTTACACATATTTCACTACAAACATTAACAACAAAAAAATTATAAAAACAAAACAAAATAAATAAAAAAAAAATATACATATTTCATAATTTCTTTTATACCCACATATTAGATAATAAGAGTTGCATGACGAGCCTAAAAACAGGTAAAATATTACCCTACACAAAAAGTGGAAGGTAGTGCGCAAATTCTTTTGCTGAAGCAACAATTCATTGCTGCACCAGCAAAAGAATCGAAACTCCGCAACAATTATTTTTTATTACTTTTTCTCATTATTACACAAACTTTCTATTATAAAAAAAAATAATAAATATAATATATATATACATACACACATATACATACATATACATACACATACACAACAATAATAATAATTTATACTAAAATACTAACAATGCATGAGGAATATGGATCTAACATAGTAAGTCTCTATCAATACATTACCGATATTTTATAAAAAAAAAACATTGTAAAGGATACCAGTATATGATATAGAGTGTGGGCATAGACACAATAAAAATATACAAAATAAACTTACAGGAAACAAAAAGATGCACTTTCCATTAAACATCTTCCTGAGCACATTGGAAATAGCAGGACGGGATTTTTGGGCATATCTGGAACTGTATCAAGAGGAATGCCATTTTTCAGATGAAATGTTAGCTACAAAAGAGGAAAAATGGACATGCAGAAGCTGTTACGACACTCTTCCAGAAGAAGAACGAAAAGAATTCCAACACTTAACAAACGTCCATATCACAACCCGGGAAGGAACAATCATCGACTGCAGTTTCTGCCAGCAAAGAATACTACAAAACAGACCAGCTACAAGATGCATTAGATGCCTAAACAGGCATATAAGGCGGATAAACGATAGGATAAAAGATCGTGAAATTGGAAAACCAAAACAAGCACACAGAACAATAACAGAATTTAAAACACTCACTAGCCCACACGAAATAATTATACCGGATCCTGAAAGCGAAGACGAGGGCATCAACGATTTGTAACACTCCTCACAAATATAACAATGTAAATATTAATAAAAATAAAGAAATCGTTACACAACATTGTACATCAATTACTTCTGATCAACAACAAAATCAAATCCTGAACCAAGAAATACAAAAAATAACGTAGATTAATGTTAATCTGACGTAAAACACACAAAACTTTTATTGAGACAGATTATTGTTAATCTGACGACAACAAAACAAAAATTATTGAAAAAAAAAACTTTTATTAAAACGCAGATTAATGTTAATCTGACGGAGAATGAAAAATTATTGGAAAAAGAAAACTTTTATTAAAAATAACGTAGATTAATGTTAATCTGACGAAAAATGAAAAATTACAAAAAAAACACAAAACTTTTATTAAGAATAACGCAGATTAATGTTGATCTGACGACGAAAAAAAACAAAAATTATTAAACTTTGTTAAAACTGACAAATACAAATGAAAAAATTACTATCAAGGCAACGAGCGAACTACTAATGATAAAAATGAGACAAAACGAATAAATACTTATAAAAATACAGATTATACTTAATCTAACGAGATGCGAAAGAAAATGTTATTAACAAGTACAGATCAATCCGGATCTATCGACAAACAAAATGTAAAAACCTCGCAATTGAAAATATTCCCTCAGAATTATATAATTTAGAACAAAAAAACTCGTCGTTAAGTTAGGCTTGCCACAATCTAGTGGAGCACGAGAATTATATAATTTAGAATAAAAAACTCGTCGTTAAGTTAGGCTTGCCACAATCTAGTGGAGCACGAGAATTATATAATTTAGAAAAAAAAACTCGTCGTTAAGTTAGGCTTGCCACAATCTAGTGGAGCACGAGAATTATATAATTTAGCATAAAAACTCATCGTTAAGTTAGGCTTGCCACAATCTAGTGGAGCACGAGAATTATATAATTTAGAGTAAAAAAACTCGTCGTTAAGTTAGGCTTGCCACAATCTAGTGGAGCACGAGAATTATATAATTTAGCATAAAAAACTCGTCGTTAAGTTAGGCTTGCCACAATCAAGTGGAGAACGAGGAATAGATAACTGTAAGATTTAGATTAATAAAGAAAATATGTAAAGTAATAAGAAATTGAAGTACTAACAATATGCCACTAATAAGCACGCGCTTTACAGAAACTGGAGGACCAGTTTCGAACTAAGGATGGGGGTGTTACGATTCCGTAACTATAGCAAAAACACCGATAAATTAGCCGAGACATACAAAAAAACAAATTGATAGAATTTTAGGAAATCACAAGCAGCGCTTCCTATTGCTTGTACTAATGTATTAACACACTCTCGCTCACTAGGCAACATGACAATCTGTAGAGGAAAAACCTGAATTATCGATCTCGACAGGTAGATCCCGAACCAATCCCTTCACCTCTCTGTAACCGATACACGAGTTAACTACATTATCGACAAACATAAACATTGGTAGAAAAACCTAAAAAGTTGGAAAAATATAGAATTCATTAATACAAATACTTTTGCAAATTGAAATTTACCCAGAATTAAAAATACGAATATTTTTGATTTAAAAAAAACTTCTCCATGTTAAAAAAATAGCCGTCTTAAAAAGTGTACACTGACGAGTTTTCCTTGACTTTCCAGAGCCATAAAAATTCCTGAAAGATGGCATCAGACAACGAGGACACACACGTAAACTCACCTACACAAACACCCTTTTTAAAAATTACACACATACACCAATACATAGAAACCCATTCACGATTACCTAACCCATATTTGTTCGTTTTTTTTCATTTAAACAAACAATAATGAAAAATATAAATAATAAATACCATGATTAAGTTAAGCGGAATTTTTCGCACATTTTCAATATAAATACACATACGCAAAAACCATAATACACCATGAAAACCCAATAAATAAATTTAGCAATTAAACAAATTAACCAATAAATTATTTCACCATTTACCAATAATTCGAGATCTCCCTGATACTATTTTTTCTAATTATTATAAAAAAATATGCATAAATAATGTAGATATTGTTCGTATGCTTGTATACGCACATACACACACCCATCCTCACACACATACGCTGATACATAGAGATCCGTTAATGATTATCCAACTTACACTTTATGTTTTTTCTAAACTAATAAAAATATATAATCATAACCAATACTGTGCTATGACTTCACGCAAATTTCCACACATTTACAATATAAATGAATAAATAATATAATGCATTTACAAAATTAAAATAAACCAATTAAACCAGCGAAATAGTTTAATAATCAGAACTTGAACATCCCATTAAAAAAAACCAAATTCAAATCCAACTATGTTTTTCGCAAATTCAATATTAAACTATAAATAATTACGTATTTACACACATACAAGCACACGCACACATATATGATTACTCACTCGAGCCACGCCCAGACAACGTTTTATTTTATTATTTCCGCAAATTTAATTAATAAACAAGGTATTTTTATAACACAATATCACTCATAATAATTTCCTCCATTTTGTTACAAAATGAAACAAACCACCATACTAATAATTTTGCACGTCGCACTAACGAACAATAGCTTAAAAATTACACAGTCATGTTGTCAATAACCTTGCTTTACATTTAACATCACATGGAAGTTTAAAGAAAAACACCTAATATTATATAAATAATAATTTTCATCGAAATGTCAAAACTCCGAGATTATTATTGTTACACTAGCAATTAACGCCTTCTTTTGTATGTTTACTACGTTCATCATGTAATTAACTTTTATGTAAATTTTGCAAATGTACAATTCGAACAAAAACCAAAATTGTCAATCAGATCAACATTAGTTAAAAAAATTACGAAACCTCCACAATAGACAAATCTCCTTTCACCTCTCCGACCTCGATAAATCTCGCTTCAACGAAGTTTCAATGAGCAGAAAATTGGTATAAATAGGCGTACGAAAATCATGGAAGGCAGTCAAAAAAATTCACGCTCAAAGTCCAAATAGCAAGACTCCTGTAAGGAAAAAAGGAAAAATCGCCGGAACCAGCCAGCACCACCAGGACACAGAGCCAGACCAAGGAAACCCTCTTCAGAGGCACCCAGCACAAGCTAGGCCCAGGGCAGCTCTCCAGGTCAAAGACGCGGATCCACCCACTTCCATCGAGGCTCACCTAGAACATCCATCTAAAAAAAAATGCCGGGTGCTCAGCAAAGGCGCCGCAAGAAGCAGGCCCGTTTAATTCAAGCCGCCCAATGGGCCGTATGGAGCGCCCACCAGCGACGATCGCTCGACCCTGAACTGGCCACCAACCCCCTTCCGCTCGACCAATTGGCCGTCCTTTGTAAATTCCCAACTCTCCCTCCTCCCTTATCCTCGTCCCCACAACCTGCATCCTCCACAAAACCACCCTCCGAAACCAAAACCCGACTAACCCTGGAGGAATATTTTCAAAAGTACCATCGATAATAAAAACCCATTAAATAAAAAGACAATTTATTTCAATTTAAAGTGTACCCATTTTATTTCTTTTCCCAACTCCTCATTTCTCGCGTCCGAGCATTCCGCCTCGAACTCCAGGTCGGCTTCTGAGACCGACCTACCTTTCGGCGACTTAGGGAGAAACCTCACGATTCGAGGCAAATCCCGGTCGTAACATATCCATCACACCTAGTGTAATACCAAAAGATACAAGTCATTATATCAATAAATAATTTTCATAGTAATAAATTAACGTTTAAAAACTTCTCATGTTTTCACATCATGCACTAAAATTTCAGATTATTATTATTATTATTATTAATATTGAATCGTTTATAGAACTGATGTTTTCATACATAATCACTTAAAAAGACTGCTACCGTATATGAAATATAAGACTAAACAACAATTCAACATGAAGACATGCATAGATTAATTCTACTTAAAACATTAGTCATTTTGAAAGGAAAAGTGAAAAATTCTCAATGACCTATCTGTAAAGCTTCTATCTTACTTCATGTTTCTTTTCGACAGTCCAAACACATCGGTACATAAACACACTTTCAATAATTATTGAATAATTTCTTATATAAGGGAGTAAATATTCAACGATTTTTTCGTAAATAATGAAACAATTTAATATATACGATCATTATACAATTTTACTAAAACAATCTTAATTGCGGTGTTTTGGAAATGTTGATGACAAAGTATGAATATGCAATTAAATGAATCATTTAACACACGTATCTCTATCATTACGTTCAATTATATAATTTTTTAATACTATAACACGTACATATTTACAATATTTGCAGACTGTACGTCAGTCTTTTCATTTTCACGTTTAGACTAAAATGTGCGTCAAAACTGACTCTTGCTCGTCATTAATTATAGGCATCTAGTACATCGGAGCTTTGAAACACCTTTACAATATGTTGTATATGTTCTTAAATCTGAATGCATTCACGTTACTGATGACAATAATGATTCTTTAGTTTAATCTTGACCAAAGGTGCAAACGCAACATATTGAGATGAGTACTATTGCCAGTGTCTGAAATTTCTTACCCACACCGATGAAGGAAATGTCGTATATTATAGGCAAAAGCATTCACAGTTGTTAATATGATTCTTTATAAATCATAAGTATATACTGTCGACTAGATTCATAATAAACATATTGTTTAATGTAGATCGGTAAGTATCTAATTCCTTATCTTACATTTAATTCCTCACAATATTCAATATGTACCCTTCAAAGCGTCGTGTTTTATTTTTGATTATTGTATTTTGTAATATATCTGCTCGCACTCTCTATATTGAATTCATATTTTAAAGATAGATTGTAGCCACTCCAGATATTAACGAACACCTTACTAAGAACTAATACCTACACTAATATTCTACCTATACCAAAAACATCTAGCAAATAATCGAGATAATATTTTCACTTCAAATTTATTATTATACTTGAAATATTTCTCCGAGTCTAAACTTCTCTTACCAGTTTACTGTGTTCTGCATCTTACTTATCTTATATTGGAAACGTTAGTTAACTAATATTTTATGCGTGAAATTTGTATATTTTCCAATCCATATGTTTGAACACATTTATTCTCTAAAGATTACTCTAAGTGTTTTCTTTCGACTCTGAGAGTACAGCAATCTACCGTCTTATTTCATACTGTGCACACTTAAACGTGTAGAATATACGAATAATATTTATTTACCCATAATTAATAATAATTTTATATACATTATTACTTTCCCAGTATTACATTATACTCTCACTGATATTCTTCTTCTAACATAATACATCTCAATCGTAGTATTCACTTTCAAAATTTGTAATTATTTTGAATTTTCCATTAATATCTCAGTAGCTTTCTTATATTATAAGTTTATTTCGTATCGTCTCTGCTAACATTCCTCACACTATTAATATTCCTTAACTTCATCTATATAGTTTCAATATTTCCATAGCACATACCTTTTGACTATGGCGTAATCGTGTATTTCATATTTTAAAGATAAAAATTGCAGCTACTCCAGATATTAACGAGCACCTTACTAAAAATTAAGACTGACAATCAAAGGACATAATTTCCGTTATTTCGGCCGTCGAAGATTTGGTTCTTTTATTTGTTTACGACATTGCGTGAGTTGGTCAGTTTCTGTGTAATACATACATCATTTATTTGACACTTACATTATTGCTCTCTCACACACAAAAGGTATCATAAATTTCTGCACGTTTGCTGACACGATTTTGAAATTATACTTAAATATTACGATTTTTGTCGGTTGCTCAATTGATGATCCCTCTCCCCCCCTTTCCTCCCTCTCCCCCCTCCCTTTCCTCCCTCTCTCCCCCCTCCCTTTCCTCCCTCAATCATTTTAATGTAGCGAGTAATTTCGGTTGTTTTGAACCGGGCGGAACTGCTCGCTCGGGGCATAGCGGGAGATCTTTCTGCTTATTATGTATTTCTCCAGGATAGGTCAAGTCAACTTCGAGAATATATCCAATTTCCGAGTCATCGGGTACATTTTCCAAGTCGACGTTTTCCACCCATTCGAAACCTCCGGTAGGCAGTGATTGACTCATTGCCCACCCATACAGATTGTTTATATCGAAGTACATTAGGTACTTTGACTCTTTAGACGGGTCATAATCGGGCATGTATTTGTTATTGGCCTTTGCGTACCGATTTGAGCATTGAGAAAGACCTCCCCTTATACCGCTCTCGATAAACATTATCATGTCTATATCGGTGAGTAATTCCAACTCTACTTGAGTATGCTTGAGAGCACAGTCCCATGTATACCCAGGTAGAGTGTAATAATGTGCTGGATCTAACCCGTGTGATTTTAACAGAGTTGTACGAAAATTTTCAAAGATATCCGCAAGTAGAAGGACATCTGTTTTTAAATACAAGTCTGAATACTCACCCAGAGTATTACACTTAAATACATTCCACACATTCATCGCATGCACATAATCATTCTCACTGACATCACACTCGTACAGTTGATTAAAAAATTGGTCTCGTGAAGGAAGATATGATTGCTCTAGGACGCTCATTTCGCTTATGTAATCATAAGGGAAAACCCCTTTGCGTATTAATAAATTAAATTTTTCCTCATTTGGAAAGTGTGACTTTAAAATTTGTTTTTTTTCATCACTTAAAAAATATGCCAAGTTTTCGAGGGAGCAATTCAAAAATCTAATTGAATCTAAAAATGTTAATCTAATTTTAGTTCCTTTAACATACTTAATCATGGAAATGTACTTTTCCATATTACATGGTATAATATGAATATCTCCGTCAAAAGCATTGGCAATGTCGCGAATAATGAAATGAGCATCGTAACCGCTCAAATTGTGGAATATTATGGGGATATTAAATCGATATTTATACTTAAGGTTACACAAGTTGTGAGCGGCAACCCGAAATTGACCGGTCAAGTGATCGTGGTCGCGAACTTTGACGTCCTCATTTGAGAAGCATCCCCCGCAGATGTGACACATTGTCGCTGTATAGAATTCCCTCCACTCATTCGGACTCAAATGCATTGGCTTCGTATCACTTAGGATCTGAAAGCAAACACATAATATTACTTATTTGACTTTATTGTAATTAATTAATAATATATTTTATATGAATATATTTTGTAATTTTAATTAATTTTACCTGATTAACTTCATCGGCCAACTCCTTCAGCTCGTTGGCAAACCAGGTAGCAGAGTCGGACCCCCGGTGAGAACGGTAACGACACAGCGAGGGGTCGTGTTGACAGTGTACGTAGTAGCCTGCACTGTAAATCTTATGTTGCTCGTAAGCCGTTTTTGGAGGTGCCTCCGTCTCCACTTTTCCCAGCAGGCACTCGGTATCAGCGTAAACAATGAAGGGTACCGGCATGGCTCGACCCAAACTATTAAATTTCAAAATGCTTGTTTTTGTTTCGGGGAGTTTTACCGCACAATCATTTTTCTTTCCACATTCTATCTTGTGCATGACAAGATTTTGTTCACTATAGAAATAGTGAAGACACCTGTTGCAAATATGATTTATACCCTCACGTTTGCTACACTGTTTATGCACTAGTCTTGATAAATTTTTAATCCAGCAGTAATGATGATTGATCCTGTCATCTTCTTCGACTTCGACGTCGTCCAAAACAAAAGATGAGGAGGGGCGTGGGGGTCTCCTCCGTTCTTCTTCAGACACGAGGAGGAGGTTAATATGTCGATCCTTCTCATTTGCAGTCAAATGTACAGGTAGCACTTCTTTTTTCTCGGCTACTATAAATACATTGACTGAAATGTCGTTCAAATTTTCGAACCTTGGAATATCCTTTAACGCGACGGGGAAATCAATGCCTTCGAAATTAAGATGCCTTCGATAATGTGGATATGATGATTGTTGATCTGAACTGGCATTTGCGGGAAATAATGCCGACATAATCGCCCACGCAAAGCAGTCATTACCCGGAATTTTTACATTAATTACTGCTTTTTTGTTTTTAATCCACTTGGGCAAGTCGATCCATCGGCCGGCACGCATGGGATTATACTTCGCTGTTTGTATAGCCAGCGAATGTATGCATGATAAAGCCCATCCCGAGCCATTCTCCTGAAATTCTTCGAGAGAAGAAAGAATAGGCGCTTTAACTTTTTCGTCGAACCACTCGTTTAAGTCCGTGGTCGCACATAATTGCCCATATTTGTTGGCAAAATATTTAACATCCTGCAGCTGCCCCGCGGTAAACTCACCCAAAAACACAGTACATACCTTGACACAGTTGTACTCGTTTATTATACCACGCACATATTCAACGACGCTAGGTTTTATCTCAAACATAAATTTTACGGGGTCCGAATGTTTTAAATTAACTACCAGTGCCGTTCTTAACCGATTTTTAAATGCCGATTCGACATTCTTCTGCAGAATAAAATTTTCTTCAGGCCTATTATCTTCTTCTCTTTGAGCCAATCGCTCGACAGCTTTAGCACTTAGAGTCGTTATGCGGTGCATAATCGTCTCCACCGATGCCTTCACCCCATTTGGAATATGGGGATTTGATAAAATGTAGGAATTAATGTTTCGAATATTCCCGGTACACTTCTCGATGAAGTCCTGGAATTGACCCGGAGTAGCATCTTCGCCGAGGGTTTCGTAAACCCCCTTCAAGGATTCCTCCCACGATGAAAAAGTTCTCTTGATATCGACCATCTTGAAAAAATGTTACAAGTAGAGGAACGTGTGGAGTATAGGAGACTATTACCCGGTAGTCCTAGTATGCTTAATTTATACCTCACTGAATTGATCCGCCGTTGCCATATACAAATACAACATTAAGATGACAATCTAACAGTTTATTATCAAAATCTGGCAACGCTGTAATTTTCATTGCGTAGAAAAATCGATCAAGATGGGTGTGATAAATGTCCTGAGAATAAGACACATTTATTTTACACTAGTATTTAGGGTACCAGGAAAAATTGGAATCTAGACCGAGCGCTTTCGAATAAGAGATGTGGGAAAAATAGACCTGCCGGGTCCCGCGCTTCAGGGGGTCGACGTGTTAGGTCTTTTGAACCTGTTGAGACTTGCTTAGAGGCTTTTCTAAATTAATTTTAAAATGGTCTTAGCGGTTTTGTGTGAAGGGGCTCAGCGGTTTCGTCACTATTGGAGATCATTGAGATACACTAACGGCTTGTCAAGACGACTGTCATATTGATGAATAGATTTCCCCCGACGAGAGAAAACTCTGAAACTTACAACATGGTAAGGGAGAGGTCAACGCCCTGATTGTAGGTTTTTAAAATTTGTGTGAGATTTAAAAAGTAGGTCGTCGATATACGAGATTGCGCTTCAAGCTGGTATTTAGACTAATGGAAATCTACGCTTTCAATTCATCAAAAAAAAGATATGTAACATCCGAATTAGGTCGGTAACGACATATTGAAAGAGAGATTTCCCCAACAGGGCACATTTAAAAGATCGAAAGATATATGCATAACGCTACAGCATTAATCTTCGAAAACTTAATGGGACCGTCCACGAAGTCTTGCGTCATCTAAATGACCTCATTAGCGACGGTCAGATTTTCCAATGTGAGAGTCTTGAAACCGTGTACTAAACAGCAAATCAAAAATGTGAATCAATCCGCGAATCGGCCCGCGAGTCATTCCGAGACTCAAACCACGAATTATTTCACGAATCAGTCTGCGAATTAGTTCACGAATCTACCACCTCGCATGCTGCGACAGCGCCGCGAGTCTTGAATTATAAGCCCGCGTACTAAACAGTAAATCAAAAATGCAAATCAATCCGCGAATCAGCCCGCGAGTCAGTCCGCGACTCAAACCACGAATTAGTCCACGAATCAGTCTGCGAATTAGTTCACGAATCTACCACCTCGCATGCTGCGAAAGCGCTGCGACTGTGGCGACGCCTGGTGGCGGCGGCGGGAGTTTCGTGGATACCGCTCCTATACATCTACTATCATATCACGTGCATTTTTTATATTATTTTAAATGGACAGTTTGAAACATTTTAAGACCAGTCTCGATGTCCGCACTTGAATAGCCTGACCTCCAGGGCCCGCTGAAGACTACTTATGCGATTTTTATGACGTTAGGCAACATCAAATCGCGTGCATTTTTTATATTATTTTTAATGAATTTTTTAACGATTTTTAAGACCTGTGTCGTCGCTCCCACTTCAATAGATCGCCCAGCACGAAAATCGTCAATTAGTCAGCAGTCAGTTTGATGACGTTAGGCAACATCAAATCGCGTGCATTTTTTATGTTATTTTAAATGGCCAATTTAAAACATTTTAAGTAGTGTCTCGATGTCCGCACTTGAATAGACTGACCTCCAGGGCCCTCTGAAGACTGCTTATGCAATTTTGATGACGTTAGGCAACATCAAATCGCGTGCATTTTTTATATTATTTTTAATCCATTTTTTAATGATTTTTAAGACCTGTGTCGTCGCTCGCACTTCAATAGATCGCCCTGCACGAAAATCGATGATTACTCAGCGGTCATTTTGATGACGTTAGGCAACATCAAATCGCGTGTATTTTTGATATTATTCTAAATGGACAATTTGAAACATTTTAAGACCAGTCTCGATGTCCGCAATTGAATAGACTGACCTCCTGTGCCCGCTGAAGAATAGTTATGCGATTTTGATGACGTTAGGCAACATCAAATCGCGTGCATTTTGATATTATTTTTAATGCATTTTTTAACGATTTTTAAGACCTCTGTCGTCACTTGCACTTCAATAGATCGCCCTGCACGAAAATCGTCGATTACTCAGCAGTCAGTTTGATGACGTTAGGCAACATCAAATCACGTGCATTTTTTATGTTATTTTAAATGGCCAATTTAAAACATTTTAAGTAGTGTCTCGATGTCCGCACTTGAATAAACTGACCTCCAGGGCCCTCTGAAGACTGCTTATGCAATTTTGATGACGTTAGGCAACATCAAATCGCGTGCATGTTTTATATTATTTTTAATCCATTTTTTAATGATTTTTAAGACCTCTGTCGTCACTCGCACTTCAATAGAATGCCCTGCCCGAAAATTGATGATTACTCAGCGGTCATTTTGATGACGTTAGGCAACATCAAATCGCGTGCATTTTTTATAGTATTTTGAATGGACAATTTGAAACATTTTAAGACCTGTCTCGATGTCCGCACTTGAATAGACTGACCTCCAGTGCCAGCTGAAGACTACTTTAGCGATTTTGATGACGTTAGGCAACATGAAATCGCGTGCATTTTTTATATTATGTTTAATGAATTTTTTAACGATTCTTAAGACCTCTGTCGTCGCTCGCACTTCAAGAGATGGCCCAGCACGAAAATCGTCGATTACTCAGCAGTCAGTTTGATGACGTTAGGCAACATCAAATCGCGTGCATTTTTTATGTTATTTTAAATGGCCAATTTAAAACATTTTAAGTAGTGTCTCGATGTCCGCACTTGAATAGACTGACCTCCAGGGCCCTCTGAAGACTGCTTACGCGATTTTGATGACGTTAGGCAACATCAAATCGCGTGCATTTCTGATATTATTTTAAATGGACAATTTGAAACATTTCAAGACCAGTCTCGATGTCCGCACTTGAATAGACGGACCTCCAGTGCCCACTGAAGAATACTTATGCGATTTTGATGACGTTAGGCAACATCAAATCGCATGCATTTCTGATATTATTTTAAATGGACAATTTGAAACATTTCAAGACCAGTCTCGATGTCCGCACTTGAATAGACTGACCTCCAGTGCCCGCTGAAGAATACTTATGCGATTTGGTGACGTTAGGCAACATCAAATCGCGTGCATTTTTGATATTATTTTTAATGAATTTTTTAACGATTTTTAAGACCTCTGTCGTCACTTGCACTTCAATAGATCGCCCTGCACGAAAATCGTCGATTACTCAGCAGTCAGTTTGATGACGTTAGGCAAAATCAAATCGCGTGCATTTTTTATGTTATTTTAAATGGACACTTTGAAACATTTTAAGTAGAGTCTCGATGTCCGCACTTGAATAGACTGACCTCCAGGGCCCTCTGCAGACTGCTTGTGCAATTTTGATGACGTTAGGCAACATCAAATCGCGTGCATTTTTCATATTATTTTCAATGCATTTTTTAACGATTTTTAAGACCTGTGTCGTCGCTCGCACTTCAATAGATTGCCCTGCACGAAAATCGATGATTACTCAGTGGTCATTTTGATGACGTTAGGCAACATGAAATCGCGTGCATTTTTTATATTATTTTTAATGCATTTTTTAACGATTTTTAAGACCTGTGTCGTCGCTCGCACTTCAAGAGATCGCCCAGCACGAAAATCGTCGATTACTCAGCAGTCAGTTTGATGACGTTAGGCAACATCAAATCGCGTGCAATTTTTATGTTATTTTAAATGGCCAATTTAAAACATTTTAAGTAGTGTCTCGATGTCCGCACTTGAATAGACTGACCTCCAGGGCCCTCTGAAGACTGCTTATGCAATTTTTATGACGTTAGGCAACATCAACTCGCGTGCATTTTTTATATTATTTTGAATCCATTTTTTAATGATTTTTAAGACCTGTGTCGTCGCTCGCACTTCAATAGATCGCCCTGCACGAAAATCGATGATTACTCAGCGGTCATTTTGATGACGTTAGGCAACATTAAATCGCGTGCATTTTTTATATTATTTGAAATGGACAATTTAAAACATTTTTAAACCAGTCTCGATGTCCGCGATTGAAGAGACTGACCTCCAGGGCCCGCTGAAGACTACTTATGCGATTTTTATGACGTTAGGCAACATCCAATCGCGTGCATTTTTTATATTATTTTTAATCCATTTTTTAATGATTTTTAAGACCTGTGTCGGCGCTCGCACATCAATAGATCGCCCTGCACGAAAATCGATGATTACTCAGCGGTCATTTTGATGACGTTAGGCAACATCAAATCGCGTGCATTTTTTATGTTATTTTAAATGGCCAATTTAAAACATTTTAAGTAGTGTCTCGATGTCCGCACTTGAATAAACTGACCTCCAGGGCCCTCTGAAGACTGCTTATGCAATTTTGATGACGTTAGGCAACATCAAATCGCGTGCATTTTTTATATTATTTTTAATCCATTTTTTAATGATTTTTAAGACCTGTGTCGTCGCTCGCACTTCAATAGATTGCCCTGCACGAAAATTGATGATTACTCAGCGGTCATTTTGATGACGTTAGGCAACATCAAATCGCGTGCATTTTTTATAGTATTTTAAATGGACAATTTGAAACATTTTAAGACCAGTCTCGATGTCCGCACTTGAATAGACTGACCTCCAGTGCCAGCTGAAGATTACTTTAGCGATTTTGATGACGTTAGGCAACATCAAATCGCGTGCATTTTTTATATTATTTTTAATGCATTTTTTAACGATTTTTAAGACCTCTGTCGTCACTTGCACTTCAATAGATCGCCCTGCACGAAAATCGTCGATTACTCAGCAGTCAGTTTGATGACGTTAGGCAACATCAAATCGCGTGCATTTTTTATGTTATTTTAAATGGCCAATTTAAAACATTTTAAGTAGTGTCTCGATGTCCGCACTTGAATAGACTGACCTCCAGGGCCCTCTGAAGACTGCTTATGCAATTTTTATGACGTTAGGCAACATCAAATCGCGTGCATTTTTTATATTATTTTTAATGGACAATTTGAAAAATTTTAAGACCAGTCTCGATGTCAGCACTTGAATAGACTGACCTCCAGGGCCCTCTGAAGACTGCTAACGCAATTTTGATGACGTTAGGCAACATCAAATCGCGTGCATTTTTTATAGTATTTTAAATGGACAATTTGAAACATTTCAAGGCCAGTCTCGATGTCCGCACTTGAATAGACTGACCTCCAGTGCCTGCTGAAGAATACTTATGCGATTTTTATGACGTTAGGCAACATGAAATCGCGTGCATTTTTTATATTATTTTTAATGAATTTTTTAACGATTTTTAAGACCTCTGTCGTCGCTCGCACTTCAAGATATCGCCCAGCACGAAAATCGTCGATTACTCAGCAGTCAGTGTGATGACGTTAGGCAAAATCAAATCGCGTGCATTTTTTATGTTATTTTAAATGGACACTTTGAAACATTTTAAGTAGAGTCTCGATGTCCGCACTTGAATGGACTGACCTCCAGGGCCCTCTGAAGACTGCTTACGCAATTTTGATGACGTTAGGCAACATCAAATCGCGTGCATTGTTTATATTATTTTTAATCCATTTTTTAATGATTTTTAAGACCTGTGTCGTCGCTCGCACTTCAATAGATGCCCTGCACGAAAATCGATGATTACTCAGTGGTCATTTTGATGACGTTAGGCAACATGAAATCGCGTGCATTTTTGATATTATTTTTAATGAATTTTTTAACGATTTTTAAGACCTCTGTCGTCACTTGCACTTCAATAGATCGCCCTGCACGAAAATCGTCGATTACTCAGCAGTCAGTTTGATGATGTTAGGCAAGATCAAATCGCGTGCATTTTTTATGTTATTTTAAATGGACACTTTGAAACATTTTAAGTAGAGTCTCGATGTCCGTACTTGAATAGACTGACCTCCAGGGCCCTCTGCAGACTGCTTGTGCAATTTTGGTGACGTTAGGCAACATCAAATCGCGTGCATTTTTCATATTATTTTGAATCCATTTTTTAACGATTTTTAAGACCTGTGTCGTCGCTCGCACTTCAATAGATCGCCCTGCACGAAAATCGATGATTACTCAGTGGTCATTTTGATGACGTTAGGCAACATCAAATCGCGTGCATTTTTGATAGTATTTTAAATGGACAATTTGAAACATTTTAAGAGCAGTCTCGATGTCCGCACTTGCATAGACTGACCTCCAGGGCCAGCTGAAGACTATTTAAGCGATTTTGATAACGTTAGGCAGCATCAAATCGCGTGCATTTTTTATATTATTTTTAATGCATTTTTTAACGATTTTTGAGACCTGTGTCGTCGCTCGCACTTCAATAGATTGCCCTGCACGAAAATCGATGATTACTCAGTGGTCATTTTGATGACGTTAGGCAACATGAAATCGCGTGCATTTTTTATGTTATTTTAAATGGACACTTTGAAACATTTTAAGTAGAGTCTCGATGTCCGTACTTGAATAGACTGACCTCCAGGGCCCTCTGAAGACTGCTTATGCAATTTTTATGACGTTAGGCAACATGAAATCGCGTGCATTTTTTATATTATTTTTAATGCATTTTTTAACGATTTTTAAGACCTGTGTCGTCGCTCGCACTTCAATAGATTGCCCTGCCCGAAAATTGATGATTACTCAGCGGTCATTTTGATGACGTTAGGCAACATCAAATCGCGTGCATTTTTTATAGTATTTTAAATGGACAATTTGAAACATTTTAAGACCAGTCTCGATGTCCGCACTTGAATAGACTGACCTCCAGTGCCCGCTGAATAATACTTATGCGATTTTGATGACGTTAGGCAACATCAAATCGCGTGCATTTTTTATATTATTTTTAATGAATTTTTTAACGATTTTTAAGACCTGTGTCGTCGCTCGCACTTCAAGAGATCGCCCAGCACGAAAATCGTCGATTACTCAGCAGTCAGTTTGATGACGTTAGGCAACATCAAATCGCGTGCAATTTTTATGTTATTTTAAATGGCCAATTTAAAACATTTTAAGTAGTGTCTCGATGTGCGCACTTGAATAGACCGACCTCCAGGGCCCTCTGAAGACTGCTTATGCAATTTTGATGACGTTAGGCAACATCAAATCGCGTGCATTTTTTATATTATTTTTAATCCATTTTTTAATGATTTTTAAGACCTCTGTCGTCACTTGCACTTCAATAAATCGCCCTGCACGAAAATCGTCGATTACTCAGCAGTCAGTTTGATGACGTTAGGCAACATCAAATCGCGTGCATTTTTTATAGTATTTTAAATGGACAATTTGAAACATTTTAAGACCAGTCTCGATGTCCGCACTTGAATAGACTGACCTCCAGTGCCCGCTGAAGAATACTTATGCGATTTTGATAACGTTAGGCAACATGAAATCGCGTGCATTTTTGATATTACTTTTTATGAATTTTTTAACGATTTTTAAGACCTCTGTCGTCACTTGCACTTCAATAGATCGCCCAGCATGAAAATCGTCGATTACTCAGCAGTCAGTTTGATGACGTTAGGCAACATCAAATCGCGTGCAATTTTTATGTTATTTTAAATGGCCAATTTAAAACATTTTAAGTAGTGTCTCGATGTCCGCACTTGAATAGACTGACCTCCAGGGCCCTCTGAAGACTGCTTATGCAATTTTTATGACGTTAGGCAACATCAAATCGCGTGCATTTTTTATATTATTTTGAATCCATTTTTTAATGGTTTTTAAGACCTGTGTCGTCGCTCGCACTTCAATAGATGCCCTGCACGAAAATCGATGATTACTCAGTGGTCATTTTGATGACGTTAGGCAACATGAAATCGCGTGCATTTTTGATATTATTTTTAATGAATTTTTTAACGATTTTTAAGACCTCTGTCGTCACTTGCACTTCAATAAATCGCCCTGCACGAAAATCGTCGATTACTCAGCAGTCAGTTTGATGACGTTAGGCAACATCAAATCGCGTGCATTTTTTATAGTATTTTAAATGGACAATTTGAAACATTTTAAGACCAGTCTCGATGTCCGCACTTGAATAGACTGACCTCCAGTGCCCGCTGAATAATACTTATGCGATTTTGATGACGTTAGGCAACATGAAATCGCGTGCATTTTTTATATTATTTTTAATGAATTTTTTAACGATTTTTAAGACCTGTGTCGTCGCTCGCACTTCAATAGATCGCCCTGCACGAAAATCGATGATTACTCAGCGGTCATTTTGATGACGTTAGGCAACATCAAATCGCGTGCATTTTTGATATTATTCTAAATGGACAATTTGAAACATTTTAAGACCAGTTTCGATGTCCGCACTTGAATAGACTGACCTCCAGGGCCCTCTGAAGACTGCTTACGCGATTTTGATGACGTTATGCAACATCAAATCGCGTGCATTTCTGATATTATTTTAAATGGACAATTTGAAACATTTCAAGACCAGTCTCGATGTCCGCACTTGAATAGACTGACCTCCAGTGCCCGCTGAAGAATACTTATGCGATTTTGATGACGTTAGGCAACATCAAATCGCGTGCATTTTTTATATTATTTTTAATCCATTTTTTAATGATTTTTAAGACCTGTGTCGTCGCTCGCACTTCATTAGATCACCCTGAGCGAAAATCGTCGATTACTCAGCAGTCAGTTTGATGAAGTTAGGCAAAATCAAATCGCGTGCATTTGTTATGTTATTTTAAATGGACACTTTGAAACATTTCAAGTAGAGTCTCGATTTCCGCACTTGAATAGACTGACCTTCAGGGCCCTCTGACGACTGCTTGTGCAATTTTGATGACGTTAGGCGACATCAAATCGCGTGCATTTTTCATATTATTTTTAATGCATTTTTTAACGATTTTTAAGACCTGTGTCGTCGCTCGCACTTCAATAGATTGCCTTGCACGAAAATTGATGATTACTCAGCGGTCATTTTGATGACGTTAGGCAACATCAAATCGCGTGCATTTTTTATAGTATTTTAAATGGACAATTTGAAACATTTTAAGACCAGTCTCGATGTCCGCACTTGAATAGACTGACCTCCAGTGCCCGCTGAATAATACTTATGCGATTTTGATGACGTTAGGCAACATCAAATCGCGTGCATTTTTGATATTATTTTTAATGAATTTTTTAACGATTTTTAAGACCTCTGTCGTCACTTGCACTTCAATAGATCGCCCTGCACGAAAATCGTTGATTACTCAGCAGTCAGTTTGATGACGTTAGGCAACACCAAATCGCGTGCAATTTTTATGTTATTTTAAATGGCCAATTTAAAACATTTTAAGTAGTGTCTCGATGTCCGCACTTGAATAGACTGACCTCCAGGGCCCTCTGAAGACTGCTTATGCAATTTTGATGACGTTAGGCAACATCAAATCGCGTGCATTTTTTATATTATTTTTAATCCATTTTTTAATGATTTTTAAGACCTGTGTCGTCGCTCGCACTTCAATAGATCGCCCTGCACGAAAATCGTCGATTACTCAGCAGTCAGTTTGATGACGTTAGGCAACATCAAATCGCGTGCATTTTTGATATTATTCTAAATGGACAATTTGAAACATTTTAAGACCAGTCTCGATGTCCGCACTTGAATAGACTGACCTCCAGGGCCCTCTGAAGACTGCTTACGCGATTTTGATGACGTTAGGCAACATCAAATCGCGTGCATTTTTCATATTATTTTTAATGAATTTTTTAACGATTTGTAAGGATTGTGTCGTCGCTCGCACTTCAATAGATCGCCCTGCACGAAAATTGATGATTACTCAGCGGTCATTTTGATGACGTTAGGCAACATCAAATCGCGTGCATTTTTTATATTATTCTAAATGGACAATTTGAAACATTTTAAGACCAGTCTCGATGTCCGCACTTGAATAGACTGACCTCCAGGGCCCTCTGAAGACTGCTTATGCAATTTTTATGACGTTAGGCAACATCAAATCGCGTGCATTTTTTATATTATTTTTAATCCATTTTTTAATGATTTTTAAGACCTGTGTCGTCGCTCGCACTTCAATAGATTGCCCTGCACGAAAATCGATGATTACTCAGTGGTCATTTTGATGACGTTAGGCAACATGAAATCGCGTGCATTTTTTATATTATTTTTAATGCATTTTTTAACGATTTTTAAGACCTGTGTCGTCGCTCGCACTTCAATAGATTGCCCTGCCCGAAAATTGATGATTACTCAGCGGTCATTTTGATGACGTTAGGCAACATCAAATCGCGTGCATTTTTTATAGTATTTTAAATGGACAATTTGAAACATTTTAAGACCAGTCTCGATGTCCGCACTTGAATAGACTGACCTCCAGTGCCAGCTGAAGACTACTTTAGCGATTTTGATGACGTTAGGCAAAATTAAATCGCGTGCATTTTTTATATTATTTTTAATGAATTTTTTAACGATTTTTAAGACCTGTGTCGTCGCTCGCACTTCAAGAGATCGCCCAGCACGAAAATCGTCGATTACTCAGCAGTCAGTGGGATGACGTTAGGCAACATCAAATCGCGTGCATTTTTGACATTATTCTAAATGGACAATTTGAAAAATTTTAAGACCAGTCTCGATGTCAGCACTTGAATAGACTGACCTCCAGGGCCCTCTGAAGACTGCTTATGCAATTGTGATGACGTTAGGCAACATCAAATCGCGTGCATTTTTCATATTATTTTCAATGCATTTTTTAACGATTTTTAAGACCTGTGTCGTCGCTCGCACTTCAATAGATCGCCCTGCACGAAAAGCGATGATTACTCAGCGGTCATTTTGATGACGTTAGGTAACATTAAATCGCGTGCATTTTTGATATTATTTTAAATGGACAATTGGAAACATTTTAAGACCAGTCTCGATCTCCGCACTTGAATAGATTGAACTCCAGTGCCCGCTGAAGAATACTTATGCGATTTTGATGACGTTAGGCAACATCAAATCGCGTGCATTTTTTATATTATTTTTAATGAATTTTTTAACGATTTTTAAGACCTCTGTCGTCACTTGCACTTCAATAGATCGCCCTGCACGAAAATCGTCGATTACTCAGCAGTCAGTTTGATGACGTTAGGCAAAATCAAATCGCGTGCATTTTTTATGTTATTTTAAATGGACACTTTGAAACATTTTAAGTAGAGTCTCGATGTCCGCACTTGAATGGACTGACCTCCAGGGCCCTCTGAAGACTGCTAACGCAATTTTGATGACGTTAGGCAACATCAAATCGCGTGCATTTTTTATATTATTTTTAATCCATTTTTTAACGATTTTTAAGACCTGTATCGTCGCTCGCACTTCAATAGATCGCCCTGCACGAAAAGCGATGATTACTCAGTGGTCATTTTTATGACGTTAGGTGACATTAAATCGCGTGTATTTTTTATGTTATTTTAAATGGACACTTTGAAACATTTTAATTAGAGTCTCGATGTCCGCACTTGAATAGACTGACCTCCAGTGCCAGCTGAAGAATACTTTAGCGATTTTGATGACGTTAGGCAACATGAAATCGCGTGCATTTTTTATATTATTTTTAATGCATTTTTTAACGATTTTTAAGACCTGTGTCGTCGCTCGAACTTCAATAGAATGCCCTGCCCGAAAATTGATGATTACTCAGCGGTCATTTTGATGACGTTAGGCAACATCCAATCGCGTGCATTTTTTATAGTATTTTAAATGGACAATTTGAAACATTTTAAGACCAGTCTCGATGTCCGCACTTGAATAGACTGACCTCCAGTGCCCGCTGAAGACTACTTATGCGATTTTGATGACGTTAGGCAACATCAAATCGCGTGCATTTTTTATATTATTTTTAATGCATTTTTTAACGATTTTTAAGACCTGTGTCGTCGCTCGCACTTCAATAGATTGCCCTGCACGAAAATTGATGATTACTCAGCGGTCATTTTGATGACGTTAGGCAACATCAAATCGCGTGCATTTTTTATGTTATTTTAAATGGCCAATTTAAAACATTTTAAGTAGTGTCTCGATGTCCGCACTTGAATAGACTGACCTCCAGTGCCCTCTGAATAATACTTATGCGATTTTGATGACGTTAGGCAACATCAAATCGCGTGCATTTTTTGTAGTTTTTTAAATGGACAATTTGAAACATTTTAAGACCAGTCTCGATGTCCGCACTTGAATAGACTGACCTCCAGTGCCAGCTGAAGATTACTTTAGCGATTTTGATGACGTTAGGCAACATCAAATCGCGTGCATTTTTCATATTATTTTCAATGCATTTTTTAACGATTTTTAGGACCTGTGTCGTCGCTCGCACTTCAATAGATTGCCCAGCACGAAAATCGATGATTACTCAGTGGTCATTTTGATGACGTTAGGCAACATGAAATCGCGTGCATTTTTTATGTTATTTTAAATGGACACTTTGAAACATTTTAAGTAGAGTCTCGATGTCCGTACTTGAATAGACTGACCTCCAGGGCCCTCTGAAGACTGCTTATGCAATTTTTATGACGTTAGGCAACATGAAATCGCGTGCATTTTTTATATTATTTTTAATGCATTTTTTAACGATTTTTAAGACCTGTGTCGTCGCTCCCACTTTAATAGATCGCCCAGCACGAAAATCGTCGATTACTCAGCAGTCAGTTTGATGACGTTAGGCAACATCAAATCGCGTGCATTTTTTATGTTATTTTAAATGGACACTTTGAAACATTTTAAGTAGAGTCTCGATGTCCGCACTTGAATGGACTGACCTCCAGGGCCCTCTGAAGACTGCTTACGCAATTTTGATGACGTTAGGCAACATCAAATCGCGTGCATTTTTTATATTATTTTTAATCCATTTTTTAATGATTTTTAAGACCTGTATCGTCGCTCGCACTTCAATAGATCGCCCTGCACGAAAAGCGATGATTACTCAGCGGTCATTTTGATGACGTTAGGTGACATTAAATCGCGTGTATTTTTTATATTATTTTGAATTAATTTTTTAAAGATTTTTAAGACCTGTGTCGTCGCTCCCACTTTAATAGATCGCCCAGCACGAAAATCGTCGATTACTCAGCAGTCAGTTTGATGACGTTAGGCAACATCAAATCGCGTGCATTTTTTATGTTATTTTAAATGGCCAATTTAAACCATTTTAAGTAGTGTCTCGATGTCCGCACTTGAATAGACTGACCTCCAGAGCCCTCTGAAGACTGCTTATGCAATTTTGATGACGTTGGGCAACATCAAATCGCGTGCATTTCTGATATTATTTTAAATGGACAATTTGAAACATTTTAAGACCAGTCTCGATGTCCGCACTTGAATAGTCTGACCTCCAGTGCCCGCTGAACAATACTTATGCGATTTTGATGACGTTAGGCAACATCAAATCGCGTGCATTTTTGATATTATTTTTAATAAATTTTTTAACGATTTTTAAGACCTGTGTCGTCGCTCGCACTTCAATAGATTGCCCTGCACGAAAATTGATGATTACTCAGCGGTCATTTTGATGACGTTAGGCAACATCAAATCGCGTGCATTTTTTATGTTATTTTAAATGGCCAATTTAAAACATTTTAAGTAGTGTCTCGATGTCCGCACTTGAATAAACTGACCTCCAGGGCCCTCTGAAGACTGCTTATGCAATTTTGATGACGTTAGGCAACATCAAATCGCGTGCATGTTTTATATTATTTTTAATCCATTTTTTAATGATTTTTAAGAACTCTGTCGTCACTCGCACTTCAATAGATCGCCCTGCACGAAAATCGTCGATTACTCAGCAGTCAGTTTGATGACGTTAGGCAAAATCAAATCGCGTGCATTTTTTACGTTATTTTAAATGGACACTTTGAAACATTTTAAGTAGAGTCTCGATGTCCGCACTTGAATAGACTGACCTCCAGGGCCCTCTGAAGACTGCTTGTGCAATTTTGATGACGTTAGGCAACATCAAATCGCGTGAACTTTTTTATTATTTTTATTCCATTTTTTAACGATTTTTAAGACCTCTGTCGTCACTTGCACTTCAATAGATCGCCCTGCATGAACATCGTCGATTACTCAGCAGTCAGTTTGATGACGTTAGGCAAAATCAAATCGCGTGCATTTTTTATGTTATTTTAAATGGACAATTTGAAACATTTTAAGACCAGTCTCGATGTCCGCACTTGAATAGACTGACCTCCAGTGCCAGCTGAAGACTACTTTAGCGATTTTGATGACGTTAGGCAACATCAAATCACGTGCATTTTTTATAGTATTTTAAATGAATTTTTTAACGAATTTTAAGACCAGTGTCGTCCCTCGCACTTCAACAGATCGCTCTGCACGAAAATCGATAATTACTCAGCAGTCATTTTGATGACGTTAGGCAACATCAAATCGCGTGCATTTTTGATATTATTTTAAATGGTCACTTTGTAGCATTTTAAGCAGTGTCTCGATGTCCGCACTTGAATAGACTGAACTCCAGGGCCCTCTGAAGACTGCTTGTGCAATTTTGATGACGTGAGGCAACATCAAATCGCGTGCAATTTTTATAGTATTATTCATGCATTTTTTAACGATTTTTAAGAGCTGTGTCGTCGCTTGCACTTCAATAGATTGCCCTGCACGAAAATCGATGATTACTCTGCGGTCAATTTGATGACGTTAGGCAACATCAAATCGCGTGCATTTTTGATATTATTTTAAATGGACAATTTGAAACATTTTATGACCAGTCTCGACGTCCGCACTTGCATAGACTGACCTCCAGGGCCCTCTGAAGACTACTTATGCGATTTTCATGACGTTAGGCAACATCAAATCGCGTGCATTTTTTATATTATTTTTAATGGACTATTTAAAGCTTTTTAAGACTTGTGTCGTTGTCCGCACTTGAATAGACGGACCTCCAGTGCCCACTGAAGAATACTTATGCGATTTTGATGACGTTAGGCAACATCAAATCGCATGCATTTCTGATATTATTTTAAATGGACAATTTGAAACATTTCAAGACCAGTCTAGATGTCCGCACTTGAATAGACTGACCTCCAGGGCCCTCTGAAGACTGCTTATGCAATTTTTATGACGTTAGGCAACATCAAATCGCGTGCATTTTTTATATTATTTTTAATGCATTTTTTAACGATTTTTAAGACCTGTGTCGTCGCTCGCACTTCAATAGATTGCCCTGCACGAAAATCGATGATTACTCAGTGGTCATTTTGATGACGTTAGGCAACATCAAATCGCGTGCATTTTTTATATTATTTTTAATGCATTTTTTAACGATTTTTAAGACCTGTGTCGTCGCTCGCACTTCAATAGATTGCCCTGCACGAAAATCGATGATTACTCAGCGGTCATTTTGATGACGTTAGGCAACATCAAATCGCGTGCATTTTTTATATTATTTTAAATGGACAATTTGAAACATTTTAAGTAGAGTCTCGATGTCCGCACTTGAATAGACTGACCTTCAGGGCCCGCTGAAGACTACTTTAGCGATTTTGATGACGTTAGGCAACATCAAATCGCGTGTAATTTTATATTATTTTTAATGAATTTTTTAACGATTTTTAAGACCTGTGTCGTCGCTCGCACTTCAATAGATCGCCCTGCACGAAAATCGATGATTACTCAGCGGCCATTTTGATAACGTTAGGCAACATCAAATCGCATGCATTTTTGATATTATTTTAAATGAATTTTTTAACGATTTTTAAGACCGGTGTCGTCGCTCGCACTTCAACAGATCGCCCTGCACGAAAATCAATGATTACTCAGCGGTCATTTCGATGACGTTAGGCAACATCAAATCGCGTGCATTTTTGATATTATTTTTAACGAATTTTTTTAAAGATTTTTAAGTCCTGTGTCTTCGCTCGCACTTCAATAGATAGTGCTGCACGAAAATCGATGATTACTGAGCGGTCATTTTGATGACGTTAGGCAACATCAAATCGCGTGCATTTTTTATATTATTTTTAATGAATTTTTTAACGATTTTTAAGACCTGTGTCGTCGCTCGCACTTCAATAGATCGCCCTGCACGAAAATCGATGATTACTCAGCGGTCATTTTGATGACGTTAGGCAACATCAAATCGCGTGCATTTTTGATATTATTTTAAATGGACAATTTGAAACATTTTATGACCAGTCTCGACGTCCGCACTTGCATAGACTGACCTCCAGGGCCCTCTGAAGACTACTTATGCGATTTTCATGACGTTAGGCAACATCAAATCGCGTGCATTTTTTATATTATTTTTAATGCATATTTTAACGATTTTTAAGACTTGTGTCGTCGCTCACACTTCAATAGATCACCCTGCATGAAAATCAATGATTACTCAGTGGTCATTTTGATGAAGTTTGGCAACATCAAATCGCGTGCATTTTTGATATTATTTTAAATGGACAATTTAAAACATTTTATGACCAGTCTCGACGTCCGCACTTGCATAGACTGACCTCCACGAAAATCGAAGACTACTTATGCGATTTTGATGACGTTAGGCAACATCAAATCGCGTGCATTTTTAATATTATTTTTAATGAATTTTTTAACGATTTTTAAGACCTCTGTCGTCACTTGCACTTCAATAGATCGCCCTGCACGAAAATCGTTGATTACTCAGCAGTCAGTTTGATGATGTTAGGCAAGATCAAATCGCGTGCATTTTTTATGTTATTTTGAATCCATTTTTTAATGATTTTTAAGACCTGTGTCGTCGCTCGCACTTCAATAGATCGCCCTGCACGAAAATCGATGATTACTCAGCGGTCATTTTGATGACGTTAGGCAACATCAAATCGCGTGCATTTTTTATAGTATTTTTAATGCATTTTTTAACGATTTTTAAGACCTGTGTCGTCGCTCGCACTTCAATAGATCGCCCTGCACGAAAATCGATGATTACTCAGCGGTCATTTTGATGACGTTAGGCAACATCAAATCGCGTGCATTTTTTATGTTATTTTAAATGGACAATTTGAAACATTTTAAGACCAGTCTCGATGTCCGCACTTGAATAGACTGACCTCCAGTGCCAGCTGAAGACTACTTTAGCGATTTTGATGACGTTAGGCAACATCAAATCACGTGCATTTTTTATAGTATTTTAAATGGACAATTTGAAACATTTCAAGGCCAGTCTCGATGTCCGCACTTGAATAGACTGACCTCCAGGGCCCGCTGAAGACTACTTTAGCGATTTTGATGATGTTAGGCAACATCAAATCGCGTGCATTTTTTATATTATTTTTAATGCATTTTCTAACGTTTTTCAAGACTTGTGTCGTCGCTCGCACTTCAATAGATCGCCCTGCAGGAAAATCGTCGATTACACAGCAGTCAGTTTGATGACGTTAGGCAACATCAAATCGCGTGCGTTTTTGATATTATTTTTAATTAATTTTTTAACGATTTTTAAGACCTGTGTCGTCGCTCGCACTTCAATAGATCGCCCTGCACGAAAATCGATGATTACTCAGCAGTCATTTTGATGACGTTAGGCAACATGAAATCGCGTGTATTTTTTATATTATTTTTAATTAATTTTTTAAAGATTTTTAAGACCTCTGTCGTCGCTCGCACTTCAATAGATTGCCCTGCACGAAAATCGATGATAACTCAGTGGTCATTTTGATGACGTTAGGCAACATGAACTCGCGTAGATTTTTTATATTATTTTTAATGCATTTTTTAATGATTTTTAAGACCTGTGTCGTCGCTCGCACTTCAATAGATCGCCCTGCACGAAAATCGATGATTACTCAGCGGTCATTTTGATGACGTTAGGCAACATCAAATCGCGTGCGTTTTTGATATTATTTTTAATGAATTTTTTAACGATTTTTAAGACCTGTGTCGTCGCTCGCACTTCAATAGATCGCCCTGCACGAAAATCGATGATTACTCAGCGGTCATTTTGATGACGTTAGGCAACATCAAATCGCGTGCATTTTTTATATTATTTTTAATGCATTTTTTAATGATTTTTAAGACCTGTGTCGTCGCTCGCACTTCAATAGATCGCCCTGCACGAGAATCGATGATTACTCAGCGGTCATTTTGACGACGATAGGCAACATCAAATCGCGTGCAATTTTTATAGTATTTTTAATGCATTTTTTAACGATTTTTAAGAGCTGTGTCGTCGCTTGCACTTCAATAGATTGCCCTGCACGAAAATCGATGATTACTCTGCGGTCAATTTGATGACGTTAGGCAACATCAAATCGCGTGCATTTTTGATATTATGTTAAATGGACAATTTGAAACATTTTAAAACCAGTCTCGATGTCCGCACTTGAATAGACTGACAATCCAGTGCCCGCTGAAGACTACTTATGCGATTTTGATGACGTTAGGCAACATGAAATCGCGTGCATTTTTAATATTATTTTTAATGCATTTTTTAACGATTTTTAAGACCTGTGTCGTCGCTCGCACTTCATTAGATCGCCCTTCACGAAAATCGTCGATTACTCAGCAGTCAGTTTGATGACGTTAGGCAACATCAAATCGCGTGCATTTTTGATATTATTTTAAATGGACAATTTGAAACATTTTAAGTAGAGTCTCGATGTCCGCACTTGAATAGACTGACCTCCAGGATCCTCTGAAGACTGCTTATGCGATATTGATGACGTTAGGCAACATCAAATCGCGTGCATTTTTGATATTATTTTTAATTAATTTTTTAACGATTTTTAAGACCTGTGTCGACGCTCGCACTTCAATAGATTGCCCTGCACGAAAATCGATGATTACTCAGCGGTCATTTTGATGACGTTAGGTAACATCAAATAGCGTGCATTTTTGATATTATTTTTAATGCATTTTTTAACGATTTTAACGACCTGTGTCGTCGCTCGCACTTCAATAGATTGCCCTGCACGAAAATCGATGATTACTCAGCGGTCATTTTGATGACGTTAGGCAACATCAAATCGCGTGCATTTTTTATAGTATTTTTAATGCATTTTTTAATGATTTTTTAAGACCTGTGTCGTCGCTCGCACTTGAATAGATCGCCCTGCACGAAAATCAATGATTACTCAGTGGTCATTTTGATGACGTTTGGCAACATCAAATCGCGTGCATTTTTGATATTATTTTAAATGGACAATTTAAAACATTTTATGACCAGTCTCGACGTCCGCACTTGCATAGACTGACCTCCAGGGCCAGCTGAAGACGACTTTAGCGATTTGGATGACGTTAGGCAACATCAAATCGCGTGCATTTTTGATATTATTTCAAATGGACAATTTGAAACATTTTAAGTAGAGTCTCGATGTCCGCACTTGAATAGACTGACCTCCAGGGCCCGCTGAAGACTACTTTAGCGATTTTGATGACGTTAGGCAACATCAAATCGCGTGCATTTTTTATATTATTTTTAATGCATTTTTTAACGATTTTTGAGACCTGTGTCGTCGCTCGCACTTCAATAGATTGCCCTGCACGAAAACCGATGATTACTCAGTGGTAATTTTGATGACGTTAGGCAACATGAAATCGCGTGTATTTTTTATATTATTTTTAATTAATTTTTTAAAGATTTTTAAGACCTCTGTCGTCGCTCGCACTTCAATAGATTGCCCTGCACGAAAATCGATGATAACTCAGTGGTCATTTTGATGACGTTAGGCAACATGAACTCGCGTAGATTTTTTATATTATTTTTAATGCATTTTTTAACGATTTTTGAGACCTGTGTCCACGCTCGCACTTCAATAAATTGCCCTGCACGAAAACCTATGATTACTTAGTGGTAATTTTGATGACGTTAGGCAACATGAAATCGCGTGCGTTTTTTATATTATTTTTAATGAATTTTTTAACGATTTTTAAGACCTGTGTCGTCGCTCGCACTTCAATAGATCGACCTGCACGAAAATCGATGATTACTCAGCGGTCATTTTGATGACGTTAGGCAACATCAAATCGCGTGCATTTTTTATATTATTTTAAATGGACAATTTGATACATTTTATGACCAGTCTCGACGTCCGCACTTGCATAGACTGACCTCCAGGGCCCTCTGAAGACAGCTTATGCAATTTTGATGACGTTAGGCAACATCAAATCGCGTGCATTTTTTATATTATTTGAAATGGACAATTTGAAACATTTTAAGACCAGTCTCGATGTCCGCACTTGAATAGACTGACCTCCAGGGCCAGCTGAAGACTACTTAAGCGATTTTGATGACGTTAGGCAACATAAAATCGCGTGAATTTTTTATATTATTTTTAATGCATTTTTTAACGATTTTTAAGACCTGTGTCGTCGCTCGCACTTCAATAGATCGCCCTGCACGAAAATCGATGATTACTCAGCGGTCATTTTGATGACGTTAGGCAACATCAAATCGCGTGTATTTTTTATATTATTTTTAATGAATTTTTTAACGATTTTTAAGACCTGTGTCGTCGCTCGCACTTCAATAGATCGCCCTGCACGAAAATCGATGATTACTCAGTGGTAATTTTGATGACGTTAGGCAACATGAAATCGCGTGCGTTTTTGATATTATTTGTAATGAATTTTTTAACGATTTTTAAGACCTGTGTCGTCGCTCGCACTTCATTAGATCGCCCTTCACGAAAATCGTCGATTACTCAGCAGTCAGTTTGATGACGTTAGGCAACATCAAATCGCGTGCATTTTTGATATTATGTTAAATGGACAATTTGAAACATTTTAAGACCAGTCTCGATGTCCGCACTTGAATAGACTGACCTCCAGGGACCGCTGAAGACTACTTATGCGATTTTGATGACGTTAGGCAACATCAAATCGCGTGCATTTTTTATATTATTTTTAATGCATTTTTTAACGATTTTTAAGACTTGTGTCGTCGCTCGCACTTCAATAGATCGCCCTGCACGAAAATCAATGATTACTCAGTGGTCATTTTAATGATGTTAGGCAACATGAAATCGCGTAGTTTTTTATATTATTTTTAATGCATTTTTTAATGATTTTTAAGACCTGTGTCGTCGCTCGCACTTCAATAGATCGCCCTGCACGAAAATCGTCGATTACTCAGCAGTCAGTTTGATGACGTTAGGCAACATCAACTCGCGTGTATTTTTTATATTATTTTTAATTAATGTTTTAAAGGTTTTTAAGACCTGTGTCGTCGCTCGCACTTCAATAGATTGCCCTGCACGAAAATCGATGATTACTCAGTGGTCATTTTGATGACGTTTGGCAACATCAAATCGCGTGCATTTTTGATATTATTTTAAATGGACAATTTAAAACATTTTATGACCAGTCTCGACGTCCGCACTTGCATAGACTGACCTCCAGGGCCAGCTGAAGACGACTTTAGCGATTTGGATGACGTTAGGCAACATCAAATCGCGTGCATTTTTGATATTATTTCAAATGGACAATTTGAAACATTTTAAGTAGAGTCTCGATGTCCGCACTTGAATAGACTGACCTCCATGGCCCGCTGAAAACTACTTTAGCGATTTTGATGACGTTAGGCAACATCAAATCGCGTGCATTTTTTATATTATTTTTAATGCATTTTTTAATGATTTTCTAAGACCTGTGTCGTCGCTCGCACTTCAATAGATCGCCCTGCACGAAAATCGATGATTACTCAGCGGTCATTTTGATGACGTTAAGCAACATCAAATCGCGTGCGTTTTTGATATTATTTGTAATGAATTTTTTAACGATTTTTAAGACCTGTGTCGTCGCTCGCACTTCAATAGATTGCCCTGCACGAAAACCGATGATTACTCAGTGGTAATTTTGATGACGTTAGGCAACATGAAATCGCGTGTATTTTTTATATTATTTTTAATTAATTTTTTAAAGATTTTTAAGACCTCTGTCGTCGCTCGCACTTCAATAGATTGCCCTGCACGAAAATCGATGATTACTCAGCGATCATTTTGATGACGTTAGGCAACATCAAATCGCGTGCATTTTTTATATTATTTTTAATGCATTTTTTAACGATTTTTAAGACCTGTGTCGTCGCTCGCACTTCAATAGATCGCCCTGCACGAAAATCGATGATTACTCAGCGGTCATTTTGATGACGTTAGGCAACATCAAATCGCGTGCATTTTTTATATTATTTTAAATGGACAATTTGAAACATTTTAAGACCAGTCTCGATGTCCGCACTTGAATAGACTGACCTCCAGGGCCCGCTGAAGACTACTTATGCGATTTTGATGACGTTAGGCAACATCAAATCGCGTGCATTTTTTATATTATTTTTAATGCATTTTTTAACGATTTTTAAGACCTGTGTCGTCGCTCGCACTTCAATAGATCGCCCTGCACGAAAATCGATGATTACTCAGCGGTCATTTTGATGACGTTAGGCAACATCAAATCGCGTGCATTTTTTATATTATTTTTAATGCATTTTTTAATGATTTTTAAGACCTGTGTCGTCGCTCGCACTTCAATAGATCGCCCTGCACGAAAATCGATGATTACTCAGCGGTCATTTTGATGACGTTAGGCAACATCAAATCGCGTGTATTTTTTATATTATTTTTAATTAATTTTTTAAAGATTTTTAAGACCTGTGTCGTCGCTCGCACTTCATTAGATCGCCCTTCACGAAAATCGTCGACTACTCAGCAGTCAGTTTGATGACGTTAGGCAACATCAAATCGCGTGCATTTTTGATATTATTTTAAATGGACAATTTGAAACATTTTAAGTAGAGTCTCGATGTCCGCACTTGAATAGACTGACCTCCAGGGCCCTCTGAAGACTGCTTATGCAATTTTGATGACGTTAGGCAACATCAAGTCGCGTGCATTTTTGATATTATTTTTAATGAATTTTTTAACGATTTTTAAGGCCTGTGTCGTCGCTCGCACTTTAATAAATCGCCCTTTACGAAAATCCATGATTACTCAGCGGTCATTTTGATGACGTTAGGCAACATCAAATCGCGTGTATTTTTTATATTATTTTTAATGAATTTTTTAACGATTTTTAAGACCTGTGTCGTCGCTCGCACTTCAATAGATCGCCCTGCACGAAAATCGATGATTACTCAGCGGTCATTTTGATGACGTTAGGCAACATTAAATCGCGTGCATTTTTATAGTATTTTTAATGCATTTTTTAACGATTTTTAAAAGCTGTGTCGTCGCTTGCACTTCAATAGATTGCCCTGCACGAAAATCGATGATTACTCTGCGGTCAATTTGATGACGTTAGGCAACATCAAATCGCGTGCATTTTTGATATTATGTTAAATGGACATTTTGAAACATTTTAAAACCAGTCTCGATGTCCGCACTTGAATAGACTGACCTCCAGGGACCGCTGAAGACTACTTATGCGATTTTGATGACGTTAGGCAACATCAAATCGCGTGTATTTTTTATATTATTTTTAATGAATTTTTTAACGATTTTTAAGAGCTGTGTCGTCGCTCGCACTTCAATAGATTGCCCTGCACGAAAATCGATGATTACTCAGTTGTCATTTTGATGACGTTAGGCAACATGAAATCGCGTAGATTTTTTATATTATTTTTAATGCATTTTTTAATGATTTTTTAAGACCTGTGTCGTCGCTCGCACTTCAATAGATCGCCCTGCACGAAAATCGATGATTACTCAGCGGTCATTTTGATGACGTTAGGCAACATCAAATCGCGTGCATTTTTTATAGTATTTTTAATGCATTTTTTAACGATTTTTAAGAGCTGTGTCGTCGCTTGCACTTCAATAGATTGCCCTGCACGAAAATCGATGATTACTCAGCGATCATTTTAATGACGTTAGGTAACATCAAATCGCGTGCATTTTTGATATTATTCTAAATGGACAATTTGAAACATTTTAAGACCAGTCTCGATGTCCGGACTTGAATAGACTGACAATCCAGTGCCCGCTGAAGACTACTTATGCGATTTTGATGACGTTAGGCAACATGAAATCGCGTGCATTTTTAATATTATTTTTAATGCATTTTTTAACGATTTTTGAGACCTGTGTCGTCGCTCGCACTTCAATAGATTGCCCTGCACGAAAATCGATGATTACTCAGTGGTCATTTTGATGACGTTAGGCAACATGAAATCGCGTAGATTTTTTATATTATTTTTAATGCATTTTTTAATGATTTTTAAGACCTGTGTCATCGCTCGCACTTCAATAGATTGCCCTGCACGAAAATCGATGATTACTCAGTTGTCATTTTGATGACGTTAGGCAACATGAAATCGCGTAGTTTTTTATATTATTTTTAATGAATTTTTTAACGATTTTTAAGACCTGTGTCGTCGCTCGCACTTCAATAGATCGCCCTGCACGAAAATCGATGATTACTCAGCAGTCATTTTGATGACGTTAGGCAACATGAAATCGCGTGCGTTTTTGATATTATTTTTAATTAATTTTTTAACGATTTTTAAGACCTGTGTCGTCGCTCGCACTTCAATAGATCGCCCTGCACGAAAATCGTCTATTACTCAGCAGTCAGTTTGATGACGTTAGGCAACATCATATCGCGTGCATTTTTGATATTATTTTAAATGGACAATTTGAAACATTTTAAGACCAGTCTCAATGTCCGCACTTGAATAGACTGACAATCCAGTGCACGCTGAAGACTACTTTAGCGATTTTGATGACGTTAGGCAACATCAAATCGCGTGCATTTTTTATATTATTTTTTATGAATTTTTTAACGATTTTTGAGACCCTTGTCGTCGCTCGCACTTCAATAGATTGCCCTGCACGAAAATCGATGATTACTCAGCACTCATTTTAATGATGTTAGGCAACATGAAATCGCGTAGTTTTTTATATTATTTTTAATGAATTTTTTAACGATTTTTAAGACCTGTGTCGTCGCTCGCACTTCAATAGATCGCCCTGCACGAAAATCGTCGATTACTCAGCAGTCAGTTTGATGACGTTAGGCAACATCAACTCGCGTGTATTTTTTATATTATTTTTAATTAATTTTTTAAAGGTTTTTAAGACCTGTGTCGTCGCTCGCACTTCAATAGATTGCCCTGCACGAAAATCGATGATTACTCAGCGGTCATTTTGATGACGTTAGGCAACATCAAATCGTGTGCAATGTTTATATTATTTTTAATGCATTTTTTAACGATTTTAACGACCTGTGTCGTCGCTCGCACTTCAATAGATTGCCCTGCACGAAAATCGATGATTACTCAGCGGTCATTTTGATGACGTTAGGCAACATCAAATCGCGTGCATTTTTTATAGTATTTTTAATGCATTTTTTAATGATTTTTTAAGACCTGTGTCGTTGCTCGCACTTCAATAGATCGCCCTGCACGAAAATCGATGATTACTCAGTTGTCATTTTGATGACGTTAGGCAACATGAAATCGCGTGCATTTTTTATATTATTTTTAATGCATTTTTTAAGACCTGTGTCGTCGCACGCACTTCAATAGATCGCCCTGCACGAAAATCGATGATTACTCAGCGGTCATTTTGATGACGTTAGGCAACATCAAATCGCGTGCATTTTTTATAGTATTTTTAATGTATTTTTTAACGATTTTTAAGAGCTGTGTCGTCGCTCGCACTTCAATAGATTGCCCTGCACGAAAATCGATGATTACTCAGCGATCATTTTAATGACGTTAGGTAACATCAAATCGCGTGCATTTTTGATATTATTCTAAATGGACAATTTGAAACATTTTAAGACCAGTCTCGATGTCCGGACTTGAATAGACTGACAATCCAGTGCCCGCTGAAGACTACTTATGCGATTTTGATGACGTTAGGCAACATGAAATCGCGTGCATTTTTAATATTATTTTTAATGCATTTTTTAACGATTTTTGAGACCTGTGTCGTCGCTCGCACTTCAATAGATTGCCCTGCACGAAAATCGATGATTACTCAGTGGTCATTTTGATGACGTTAGGCAACATGAAATCGCGTAGATTTTTTATATTATTTTTAATGCATTTTTTAATGATTTTTAAGACCTGTGTCGTCGCTCGCACTTCAATAGATTGCCCTGCACGAAAATCGATGATTACTCAGCGGTCATTTTGATGACGTTAGGCAACATCAAATCGCGTGTATTTTTTATATTATTTTTAATGCATTTTTTAACGATTTTTAAGACCTGTGTCGTCGCTCGCACTTCAATAGATTGCCCTGCACGAAAATCGATGATTACTCAGCGGTCATTTTGATGACGTTAGGCAACATCAAATCGCGTGCATTTTTTATAGTATTTTTAATGCATTTTTTAACGATTTTTAAGACTTGTGTCGTCGCTCGCACTTCAATAGATCGCCCTGCACGAAAATCAATGATTACTCAGTTGTCATTTTGATGACGTTAGGCAACATGAAATCGCGTAGTTTTTTATATTATTTTTAATGCATTTTTTAATGATTTTTAAGACCTGTGTCGTCGCTCGCACTTCAATAGATCGCCCTGCACGAAAATCGTCGATTACTCAGCAGTCATTTTGATGACGTTAGGCAACATCAAATCGCGTGTATTTTTTATATTATTTTTAATTAATTTTTTAAAGGTTTTTAAGACCTGTGTCGTCGCTCGCACTTCAATAGATTGCCCTGCACGAAAATCGATGATTACTCAGCGATCATTTTAATGACGTTAGGTAACATCAAATCGCGTGCATTTTTGATATTGTTCTAAATGGACAATTTGAAACATTTTAAGACCAGTCTCGATGTCCGGACTTGAATAGACTGACAATCCAGTGCCCGCTGAAGACTACTTATGCGATTATGATGACGTTAGGCAACATGAAATCGCGTAGATTTTTTATATTATTTTTAATGCATTTTTTAATGATTTTTAAGACCTGTGTCATCGCTCGCACTTCAATAGATTGCCCTGCACGAAAATCGATGATTACTCAGCGGTCATTTTGATGACGTTAGGCAACATCAAATCGTGTGCAATGTTTATATTATTTTTAATGCATTTTTTAACGATTTTAACGACCTGTGTCGTCGCTCGCACTTCAATAGATTGCCCTGCACGAAAATCGATGATAACTCAGTGGTCATTTTGATGACGTTAGGCAACATCAAATCGCGTGCATTTTTTATATTATTTTTAATGCATTTTTTAACGATTTTTGAGACCTGTGTCGTCGCTCGCACTTCAATAAATTGCCCTGCACGAAAATCGATGATTACTCAGTTGTCATTTTGATGACGTTAGGCAACATGAAATCGCGTGCATTTTTTATATTATTTTTAATGCATTTTTTAAGACCTGTGTCGTCGCACGCACTTCAATAGATCGCCCTGCACGAAAATCGATGATTACTCAGTTGTCATTTTGATGACGTTAGGCAACATGAAATCGCGTAGTTTTTTATATTATTTTTAATGCATTTTTTAACGATTTTTAAGACGTGTGTCGTCGCTCGCACTTTAATAGATCGCCCTGCATGAAAATCGATGATTACTCAGCGGTCATTTGGATGACGTTAGGCACTATGAAATCGCGTGCATTTTTGATATTATTTTTAATGAATTTTTTAACGATTTTGACTTGTGTCGTCGCTCGCACTTCAATAGATCGCCCTGCACGAAAATCGTCGATTACGAAGCAGTCAGTTTGATGACGTTAGGCAACATCAAATCGCGTGCATTTTTGATGTTATTTTAAATGGACAATTTGAAACCTTCGTTGTCCGCACTGGAATAGATTCCGGGGATCCAATGCCCCAACGCGACCGACTAGGTGCTTTCGCGTTCCCCCCCACCCAGCTCCCCTCCGATAGATCCCGCTCGTTCTATCGTGACCCCCTAACATTCGTAGAGGGCACTTCCGCCTTTTTAGGAACCTCAAAATTTCCCCCATACACTACCCCAAATGTCCGATCCGGCGAGCGCCCTCTACCATCCCCAAACGGGAGATATTGGGCCGCCGAAAGACACCAGGAGAAGTGTACCCTCTTCGGGATCTTAAAATTCCGGTAACCCTCCCCCGACCTCAACCTATCCCCCGCCTCCGCAACCTCACTATCCTTGCCCATTTCCTAACTCTCAGCAACCACCCCCAGCCTCATCCTACCCCCAACCATCTTACCAGTACCAATATCCCTCCTATCCCCCCATCCGTGCGCCACTAGGTGTGCATGATCGAGCCCCTCCTCTGTCGAACCCTCCGGGCAGGACAGCAGTCCATTTCCCAGCAGATTTGACATACAGTCTATTCCCCAACCCCCCTCCCGGTAGTAGTACTCGAGTTGGGCAGCAGCTCCCCTCGGGTAACTCAACCTACCACCCCAGCTTGTCCCAGTCCGCAGTTCGTTGGGGTAAAACCGCCATCGAGCACTGGAGGTCACATGGGCCTCGATTCTCGGGCGAGGAAGGTGAGGATGACGAAGACTTCCTCAACAAACTCGTAGAATATAGCTCGAGCCGTGACCTCACAGAGGACGATCTCCTCCGTGCCCTCCCAGAGTACGACCTCCTCCGTGCCTTCCCAGAAGCTTTCAGAGGCGCAGCCCTAGCCTGGTTCCGGGTAGAACGGAACAGCTGGAGCTCCTACCCTGGCTTCGTGCGTTATTTTCGGGATGCTTATGGGCAGCGAAGTCCCGAAGCTAATATTAAACGGGAAATTACGCTAAGGACCCAAGGGCCGGAAGAACCCATTCGAGAATATATAGTGGCTTTAAGAAGCCTATTTAGATTACTTTCGGTCTCCCCTTCAGTTGACGAACAATTGGACATTTGTGTCCAGAACTTGAGGCCCGGTCTTGCGAAGCACATACGCCGCGAATCCGTACAAGACTTTCCGGATTTGCTGCGCCAAGGCCGCCAGGTCGAGAGTGTAGCGAGTCGGGAAAGATCTTACCGACCCCCTCCACCCGCTACACAGTCGGTCTACCCGGCTTTCGCCTACTCTCCAAAGAGTAAGAAACAGAGAGACAAAGTAGCCGCTACTACCCCCGCGTCCCCCCCGGCACAGCTCAAGGGAAATCATAGAGATTCACCTTCACCCCCACCACCCGTGGCTGACGCATCTCCACTGCTGTGCGCCACCTCGGTCCCGGTGTCGCGCCCAAAACCCCCGAAGGCGTCGGCCCCGCCCCGACGCCCTTCACCAACGACCCTCCCTACTCCTCAGTTCTCGCGCCCGAAGCGAATTCCTCCATTATCGGAAGACGCGCCATCCCCCTCTCCCCTTAGCCCTAGGGGTTCACCCACCCCCAGTCCGAAGGTCCGCTGTTACAACTGTAAACAGACGGGCCACATTTATCGCGAATGTCCTCATCCCCTCGGCTATTTTTGCCGAGTGTGCGGTTATCCGGGACGCACGAGCAACGATTGCCCCGTCTGCGCGCGGAAACGTTCGGGAAACTATTAATGGGTGGGACAGAGTCCCCAAGGCCCCCCCCCCCGTAATAGTTTCAAAAATCCGAATACCACAGACTCCCGAGGGAAATCGACTCCTTCACCCGCGACACCCCAATCCACGAAGTCTCACCAGTTCTCCAGTTCATCCCCTCGTGGATCCACTTCAGAACCCTTCGCATCCGTAGAGTCAATTCCCCCTTTCGCCTCCCTGTTGGACACGGATCCGCGTCCATTCATAACGTTGGCGTTGCTTGGGACCCAGAGACGAGCCCTAGTAGATACAGGCGCTTCTAAGTCGTATCTGGGGGTTACCTACAAAAGACTTGTGGCCCCTTTCTTAAAAAAGACAAGCGAGCAAGTCCGAGTCGCGGACGGATCATCAATCTCCCTTGCGGGCCTAGTAACCCTCCGAATCACCCTTGACGAACAAATTGAGAACTTGGAAATCCGAGTCGCGCCCCTCGATTACGCATGCGTACTTGGCGTAGATTTTCTGCGTCTATTTAGAGTAAAGCTAGACACGGAAAACGGAACGTGGACTAGTGGTAGCGGGAAAACTAGAGCATTAGAAGAAAAAGAGGTTTTGGCCAACGCACATGCCTCGTACGATTGCGTAGGATTGATCGCCCCGTCCCGAGAAGCTCACCCCCGTTTAAAACGGCTTCTCAATCGTTTATACCCCCCTGGACGCACCCCCTCCTTAGGTGTAACCCACCTGGCGGAGCACCACATAGACGTCAAACACCACCCCCCAATTCGGCAAAAATCCCGACTCTTGTCCCCTTATATGCTCAAGGTCGCACTGGACGCCGTCGATGAGATGGCCCGAGAGGGTGTCATCGAACGAGCGGAAAGCCCGTGGTTGAGCAACCCGGTGATAGTGAAGAAGTCCAACGGTACGTTCCGCTTTTGCGCGGGCTTCCGGGACATCAATGAAATCACCCGTAAGGACGCCTACCCCCTCCCCTCCATGGACAGAATACTGGCTGAGCTGAGTTGCGCTCGGTGTATCACCACGCTAGATCTCAGTCAGGCCTATTTTCTGGTCCCCGTTGCGCCCCAGAGTCGACCCATCACGGCCCTCGCAGTTCCAGGCCGTGGACTCTTCCAATTTAAACGTATGCCCTTTGGCCTTACCAACGCCCCCGCCACCTTCCAACGGTTAGTGGATCGCCTCATTGATCCTGCGTGGGAACCCCACGTCTTCGCATATCTAGATGATATCATCATCGCTACGGACAATGAGGAGGACCACTTTTGTTACCTAGAAGTCGTATTAACCTCCCTCAAACGTGTTGGTTTGGAGTTAAATCTAGAGAAAAGCGAATTCTTCCGGGAAGAGGTAAAGTACCTTGGTTTTGTGCTCAATAAGGACGGCTTGAAAACTGACCCGGAGAAGACCGCCCCCATTTTGGAATTTCCCCCACCTACCAACGTCAAGCAGCTCCGCCGCTTTTTGGGAAGGTGGGGTGGTACTCCCGATTCCTCCCAAATTTCTCCCATGATCGCGTTCCTCTGTCACAGCTTTTGACCAAAGGCACCCCCTGGACCTGGGGAGAGGAGCAACAGAACGCGTTTGAAGCGCTACGTGACTCTCTCACCCACACCCTCGTACTGAAACGCCCCGATTTTGGAATTGAATTCACGATCCAGACGGACGCGAGCGATTTCGCCCTTGGTGCCGTGATTACCCAGGAGGTCAATGGAGAGGAGCACCCGATTAGCTTCGCTAGTCGCATCTTCACCAAAGCCGAACGGAGAAGGAATGCCTCGGCGTCCTCTGGGCGGTGAAAAAGTATCGTCCGTATATAGAGGGAACGCACTTCAAGGTCATCACCGACCATCATAGCCTGAAGTGGCTCCGGAACTTGCGTGACCCCTCCGGTCGACTAGCCCGATGGGCATTAGCCATGCAGGCGTACGACATGGACATAACGCATCGCGCAGGTGCCCTCAATGTTGTGCCCGACGCATTATCCCGCATGTACGAGAATGTGGAAGAAGCCCTTGGCGTCATTGGAGATGATCCCTGGTATACCCAAAAGATATCGAATATTAGAGAATTCCCCTCCAAATACCCCAACTGGCGGATTGAGGATGGTAGAATATACTACCATCGCCCGCACCCCGTTATTGAGTCAGCGGTGACCGATCAGGACACCTGGAAGCTGGTCATACCCGCCCCGTCGCGTTCCCGTGCCATGAGCGATGCCCATGATTGTCCCCAATCCGGTCACCTTGGCGTGGACAAGACCTACCATCGCCTAGTTCAGGATTTTTATTTGCCCGGAATATTTCAGGATGTTTTGCGTTACGTATCCCGATGCCCTTCGTGTCAGAAAGTTAAGGTTTCCCAACAAGCCCCCCCTGGTCTAATGACCGAGAGAACGACCGAAGGTCCATGGATGACGGTTAGCTCCGACATCATGGGGCCGTTTCCCCCAAGCAAGAAGCAAAATCAATTTGTAGTCGTATTTCAGGACATGTTCACGAAATACATCGAGGTGAAACGCCTTCGCGCGGCTACTGGTCCCGCGATTATGGATGCTTTTGATATCCTAGTAATAAACCGATAAGGCGCCCGAAATATTTTCTGACGGACAACGCCAAACAATACGCCAACAAGCATATATCGTCTCACCTCGCGGATTTAGGTATCACCCCCACCCCTATCCCGCCGTACCACGCACAGGCCAACCCGGTCGAAAGAGTCAATCGTACTCTTAAAACGATGATGAGCGCATTCGTATCGCATGACCATCGTGACTGGGATGTGCACCTTCCCGAATTAGCGTTTGCCTTGAACACGGCTGTTCAATCCTCCACACAAATGACCCCCGCGTTCCTGAACTATGGTCGTAACTCGGTCCCCATGAGAAACCTGCGCAAAGATATTCCCCCTCCCCCCTTGGCCCTTCCTACCAATCCTGAATTTTGGGGCGACCGCATGAAGCGATTGCCCCTCATTCATGACTGGGTACATCGCAACCTGGAGCGGGCGGCGACACGCCAGGCTCAGTACTACAACCGCAACCAGCGCGAAATACAATACCGATTCGGCGACCTTGTCATGCGCCGCGTGCGTTTTCTCTCCTCTAGTGCCCAGAAATTCGCCGCGAAGCTCGCGCCAAAGTTCAGCGGCCCCCACCGAATTCTTCGAATTATCTCCCCAGTAGTCTACGAACTGGATGACCCAGACAGCCGTAGACACCCAAGAGCCCATATCAAAGACTTAAAAGCCTACCACGCTCCGGAGGATGAGCCCCCTCCAGGAAGCTCCAAAAACGTAACGGACCCGGTAGATCTCGAATCCGTACGACGCGACAGTGAACCTCCGTGCTCAACAGCCCCTACACCCCCCACGTCGCCGTGGTCGACCCCCAAAACACCTACGCAGTAACCCCCCACCACCTCCGACGGAGAACAGTTGGAGTCCCGAAACGGCTAGGGAATCTCACAAGGAAGACCTACCCGAAGTACCAAGTCGTCGTGGACGCCCACGAAATCCTCCGGGACCGCGAGTAAAAGCCGCCCCGGGGCCAATGTTTGAGCGGCGACCGGGCCTGAAGCCACGCCGAAATTGAGAAATTATCGCACTGAGACCTGGAACAAAACGACCGCTTTCAAGTCGGCCAGTCACCAGACGTGGAAGTGAAAGAGCAGTAATAATAATCCGTACAGACTTCACCCCAACCCCAGACACATGTTAAGTTCTGTATCCCTTTCTGTTACAGATCAAGAAATCATGGACAAGGAGAGAAAGACGAAGTGGGCACGCGTCCCCTTTCGGGTAGTATGCCCGTTACGGACAGGCAGGACGCTAACCCCCCCTCCATCACCTCCTGTCCCTCTCCCCGAACTGGAGTCCACCACCCAGTTCCCTCCGCTTCCAGTGAGAACGCCCCGACGCTCCCCGGGAGTGGGAGCCCCTGTCCCCGTAGACGAGACACCTGTCTCTCCGGGAGCGGGGTCAACCACTCCGACGGTGGAGGACACCCCCTCCCCGGGGGCGGATGCAACCAGCCCCGTGGACGAGACCGCTGTCTCTCCGGGAAAGGAGGTATCCGCTCCAACGGTGGAGGTTGCCCTATTCCCTGAAGGGGCCGGAGCCCCCTCGACGGTGGAGACCTCTGTCTCCCCAGTGGTAGGCGAAGGCACCCTGACGGTAGCATCCCGTCCCCCTCCTCCGGGAGTCGGCAGCGCCACTCCAACGGTAGACTGCCCCCAGCCCCCAATCCCGGGTGAGGTCACCCCCATGGAGGTATCATATGCCTACCCAGAGTCGGGTGAAGATGCCTCCATGGACGAGGCACCCGAGGATTGGGGAATGGCAGACGCTGCCCCCTTTGAGGAACCCCTGGCCCCTCGAAGAATGGAGTACGCCACTCCTACATTGGAGAACCCAGTACCCCCGAACCACCCAGGCCTACGGCCGTTGGAGTTGGGTGGTCGGCGCTTCCGGGACGCGTCCCCAGGACGACCTCCACTGCGTCGGCCCCATCTCACGGCGGAAGAGGCCCTACGGCCGTCCAGGGAGACCCTCGGAACTAGTATTTCCGGTCCGACCACCTCCAGCCCTTCCCGCCCCCAGCTCTCTTTCCAGGAGTACTGCGAGTGGCGGTGGGGGTTGGAGCGTGAGAGACAGATGCTGACGAGGGGACCCGAGGACATCCCGAATCCCCTAGCCCCGCCATTGCCGCGATATTCCTACCCCCCTACCTCGAGGTGTAGGGCCCAGTCCCCCCTCGAGTTCGTGCGGTCCGCACCACCCGAATCGGCGAGCCCCAGCCGGCCGCGCCTCCCTCGCGCCGCAACCCCCGCAAGGCCGAACCCTGGCCCTCCCTTCCCACGAAACCCGTCGGCTGCGAAAATCCCCCGACTCGAGGCCTCACCTCCCAACCCCCGAGAAGAGGGCAAAAAGAGGAAGCCCCGCAGGAAGAAGTGCCCTAAACGGGGGAAGGACAGCCTGCGCCCCCTAATGTCGGTCGTGATTCCCCCGGAGGTGCCTCAACAGTTCATACCCTTGAGGCCCCTTATGGAGATTCCAGTCGCCAGACCGGAACCCCAAAACCCCCCGCGCACGTTCCCGCTAAGACCGGTGAATCCGCGGTCGCGGGAACCGGCAAATCCTCCACCCACCACCGCACGAACTCAAGAGGGAACACGCAGGGCTGCCAAGAGAGGCCTGACCGCGTCCCCCACCCAGACCGCACTGGCGGGCCCGGCGACCTCGCGGCCTCCTGGCGGTTCGCTTGGAAGCAACCCCCGGGCGACTGGGATCTCGGGAACGCCGGTACACCCGGCCGCCCCTATGGACTCTCAGGAGCCGGACCAACCACAGCATTCCCGCAGGAGGGCGCGACCCCGACCGCATGTGCGCAGGAGGGCCCCAATTCCCCCAACCCCGACTGCCCCCGCGGTACCACCGCAACCAGAACCTAGCCGGGCGGTAAACCTCCCGCAAATCAGACTGGAGCTCTCCCCCATCGGACCCCGCTCTCCAACCCCCCCCCCCCCGTATTACCCCCGGTGATTCTCCGCTCCTGGTCACTGGAGATGCGCGTACGGTTCCCGCGCGCATCTACCAAGCACGATAGCGGCCCCACTACGGCACTTCGATTTCGGACGCGATAGAGAACGGACCCCTGTCGAGTGTGTAAAGAACGATTAAGAATAAGACGTGTGATTGCGTGAACATTGTGTGGCGTAAAGCTTTGCTTCGTGACATACAGTGTTTTGCGTGAGTGGACTTTTTGCGAGGCGGAATTCTTTGTGTGCGGAAGGTGAGGACGGAGTTTGGTGCGACGACCAACCGACCCTTCTGCCGAGGACTTCGCCGTCTCTAGTGAAAGTTTCGAGGAGGAAATCCAGAGCCGTCCGCCGACGAATCTCGGATCGACTTCCCGGTGCACCGACGCTGCAAGAGACGTCAGCGCTGACACCGTAAGTCTCTCCATCGTGTATCTTTTGTGCCCCCTCCCCCCTTCGCGGTTTGTGCTTTCTTTCGTGCGTATTTCCGGTCCTATAAAAGAAATTTTACCGTCGCGTGATATGCGGACCCAGCGCCCTTTTCGTGTATTAGGGCGTTCATCTTTCTGTCGCGCCCCGCCAAAAACTTGATTGCATTTTTTTTTCTTTCTGTTTCGAGAAATATAACCTTCAGTTAGAGTATAAAGTTGCAGATTATTTAACCCCCTTGCGTTTGTGTATCATTAATAAAATAAGTTTTTGGTTGTTGAGTTCTACCCTTTTCCAATTCGGGAAAAGGGTTATATGATTAATCGCTAAGTGCATAATGGGTCAAAAGAAAAGTGTCGCGAAAAAAGGTTTGGTTGCAGTAACTAAACTATTCGGTTGTTATTGACTTGACCGAACTAGTTTGATTGTGAAGGTTTCGGGTTGAATGAAACAACTTTTCAGATAAAAGTTGCTAATCAAGGTCATACCCGATTTTTACATAAAAAAGTGTTTACCTGATTTTTCTTAAAAATTCCGTTTCTTCAGTATATTCTTATATTTTGTGCAAGTTATGCAACTTTTTTCAGAAGTAGCATTTTTATTTTAGGATTTTTGCTGTAAATGTAATTTTTTTATTCTGGTTTCTGACGGAATTAAGAAAATTTTTTCAATAAATATCGTTTTGATTTTCTTTAAATTTTTGTGTTATTAATAATGAAGAACGCTGCAGTGTGACCAGATCGTTTTTATAAAAAACTGTTATTGAATGGAGTTACCTGGTTTTTGACTAAAACGAGGAATTCATACGCTTTTTATCTTTCAAATCACTTTAAAATGCGATATTTAATCAGAATTTCGACCTGACAAAGTGATTGTGAATAAATAATCCATCCTGTTTTCTGTGGCTTTTCACTTTTTTTCAAAAACTGGAGTTAACCTGTTTTTCCTAGCCACCACAGCATTGACGTCACTGTAGGTTTTCATTAATTGCACACACTAAAAAAAAATCCATTAATGACCAAACTTGTTTAGTTACACCATCTCAACAGTCTGGTTATGTGCTAGAATTTGGTTATGCAGCCAAACAGTTTAGTTTATACAATCAAACATTCGGTCAAGTCAATAACAACCTAACAGCTTTGATCCATCTCAAGATATTGAATAAAACGTAATTTGTAAGTATAAAAATAAAATTGTCCCAATCTCTCTTGAGCTATTCCAAGTTGAAATTACCCGGAAAAATTGTGTTTATTTCTGATGTTTAGGAAAATAAAATAAAAGTTCGTATTTCACAGCATCTGCAATACTAAGATATTTTGTTTTGAAACTATACAAAAAAATGAAGAAATTGATATTTTATTCATTACAATCCGTCCGAGATATGATTTTTTTAAATTAAAACTTCCGGTTGGGCTGCTGTGTAAATTAAACAGCAGCCCAACTGGAATGAAATGTTGTCATGGAATGTCCTATATATACATATTTTTTTTTATCTCGTAAGAGCAGGTGAGAAAGCTCAAAAAATTAGAAGAGAAAAATACATAAGTTCCAGGTAACGCCATCGAATATAAACTACATATATATAACAAACATAAAAATTAAAATAAAAAAAAAAATACCAATCCAATTATAGTAGTTCCTAGAGTTTTAGTAGTTCACGTTTACATTTTGAAAAGTTTTATTTAAAACAAAAATTATAGTCTGAAAAGACAAACATATTCTATATAGATCTTACTGCATTTTGAAGCAACCCAATATTTTCAAAATATCGGACTGAACATTCCAGAAATTTAAAGCTCGTAAGAGCTGCACGCCGGTACATGTGCTTAAGCACAAATTCATGCTCGTAAGAGCTTGATGTCGTATTGTCATGGCCGTCTCTTATAATCATGTTTAAACATGAATTCACGCTCTTAAGAGCTTCCTTCAGACTGGAAGTTGTGGTAACCTGTAAATATAAGAGGATGAAAAGTATCAAGTTGATAAAATGTATAATTAATTTTAAAACATCGATATTACAATAAATGTTTCTATTTCAGGTTCTACTTCATCGTTGCTGTCATCAGAGTCATTGTTCGAGGAAAGTAATGCCCAAAATGGCATTTTGTAGCCTTTTTTGGAAACAGTATTCCAATTTATTGTAAATAACTCTGGGGATAGGTTTGAACATTTATGCACGCCTACAGATGAAGATGGGATACCCACGTCATAAAGTCGTTTTTTTGAGGTAAATTTTTGTACGACCAAATAATAAACCGATTCGACTGCTAAGACATTCTTGACGATGCAGATGGTTTCATCGTTCAATATACAACAATGATTATGTAGATCGATACCTATTTCAAATTTAGGATAACGCAATTTGCCATACTGCATTGCATGTCTCAGGTCTTCAGGCAGTGGTTCGGCTGTATGTCGACGAGACAACAAAGGAACTTGTGTTGTGACGTCAAATTTTTGCAAAGAAGTTTGACGATTTTCCTCAGCAATTCTTAGAGCTATCTGCTGCAGAGTGCGATCTGGTTTTCGACAGTATTTTCTGAAAAACTTCATATTATTCTCATATGGGAAAGCGGAATATGAATCTAATGCCCCAAGCGTTTTTGAATCCTGTGCAACGTGCAACAGACAGTGAACGATATACGAAATGAAACTCAGTCCATAAAGTATTTCACACTTCTTCACAAACAGCTCTAAAGCAAGACGAGCAAATTCTATTTGTACTTGGGAAGGTGAAGAAGAAGTCAGACAACGTACTGCAGCATGAAGGAGTAGGAAGTGGTTGTACATATTATTGTTCAAAATGCCATGAAGAACGACTGGTCCTGTATACAGCAAAAACTGTCTAAACTCTGTCGCTTTGAAATTATGAAATTCTTCTGCAGTTCTTGGCAGTCGATTGAACTCCCTGGGACAAAATTTCTTAAGACGACTGAGTCTTTCGGATAATTTTTGAATATTACGTCTAGAAAGCTTAGAAAAAATAGAATATTCTCCATCTATCCATGCAATGAATAATTTTTTCACCAGGCCAAGATATAGAAGATGCATGGTCTCAAACGGTACGTGAGAAACCATGCCAATAGAAAGATGAGAGAGTGGGCTTTCATTGTTGTTTTTATGATGCTCTGAATCGAGCCGAGCAACGTACTCATCGTCAGTGCGAGGTAGGTTCTGGAGACTGGAATGCACAGTTCTTCTATCAATACGGTGACCACGTATTTTACATTTTGAACATGGAACGAAAGATGTATGGCCCTTATGTTGAAGAACGAAAGTTCTTGCCGGAGCATCAGCAACGAAACACCGAAAAACGACAAAAAAAGTTTTACCTTTAAATTCTACTCCACCTTTCATTTGAATTTCATTAAGCTCGTCAATCAAATCTTTGAAAAAGTCCATTGGGCAGGATGGTTTACTTTTACCACGATAAACACCAATGACTTCTGGTTGACTCTTTATTGATGAATTTACTATTTGGCATTGAATTGGCCACAACTGATCTAAACCAGATTTATGCAAAGAAGCCCCATCGGTACTGATGTCAACTTCTAATTTTTCAGGAATAGCAGCCTGAGCAAAAACTTGCAGAGCCTTGGTTATTCCAGCTGCTAAACCAACATGAAGGTATTCACCTGGTTTTAGATTCCTTAATTCGATCTTTTCGTGAGGAGTTTGTAAAATAGTACGAACATCTTTTGGCAAATAGGCAAAGCAGGTATGTGTTCGTAACAACTGTATAATAGCATTTCCCTGCGTGTGATTTATGTTGTTATCAATAAAACATTTTGCCAATTGTTCAGAAAAAGTTTCATCAATCTCGGTTTCACTATTATCGCTAACACTTGAAGAACTACTGAATGTACTGGAATCATTGTCACTCAAATGATCTGGAAGATCAGATAAGTCTATGAAAGTAAATAAATTGGGAGGAGCATGGGAATCATCATTGATATTTTCACCATCATCGACAATACTATTCGCATTATGCAAAATTTCAACAGGGACAGGAGATTCTTGCACCGAAGTATGCTCAATTTCCACATTGTCGATTTCATTGAGACTTTGCTGCTCGATAGTAAATAATCTGCCTTCCTGTCGTTTCACTCTCTTTTGATGACGAGCTGACAGATTAAAATATGCCTTTCTACTACAAAAATTGTAACTATGGAAGTCTTTACGTTTCATTGCAAAAAATAATTATATTAAAAAACAATAGACGGCAACACTAATTTTCAGAAAAAGTGTTTTTTTATTTATGTAAAATAATGAAGTTGAATCTGAATGTAGGGTAAATATTCGAATCAATAACAAATTATGTATTTTAAACAGAGATAAAATATAACTAAATTACAAACCCGGCGAATGTCCACCACTGCCAACAATGTTTCAAGCGTTCTTTCCTCACCTCTTCCACCGCCAGTGAAGTCAATTCACTTTAAATAACAAAAATATCCTTCACTGTAATCTATTTTCCAAAATGAAATCGCACCAAACAACAAAAAACAACTTAACAGGTTACGATCGCCGCAACGCCACCGGCTTTAGTTCAGCTTGTGGGTGTGAGGGGGATGCGTAAGATGGCGCTTGCAGCGCCTTTTTTGTTGCCTTTTTTGAAAACGAAGCTTTCTTCCCTGTTAGCTGGCGGAGAGAGGTTCCCCTTCTCCACATGCACGCTGCCTCCCCGTTGTTTGTATGCGTCTCACCAACTGACCTCTTCGTATTTGTGTGCATTTAGACCCCTATATAATCCCTAGATAGTAAACTCAACTGACGCCTGCACGGTCTGCTGCAAATTTGCTGCAGACTTTGCAAAGGTTTTGCATAATCTGCTGCAAAATCGCTGTATTCTGATGACGCAGAAAGCGTAAATTTTGCTGCGCTCCTGCTGCAAGATTTTGCATCAGGTGATGCAAATCTGCCGGCATTCCTGCAGACTGCTGCAGACAGCGGCAGATTTTGCTATCTGGGTAACATGTCGTAATGAACATATTTGCATTCGCATGGATTCATAATTAATCTAAGATCTTGTATACTTAATAAAACATTGGTCAAAAGAAGATTTTGTATCTAAAATCTTGTAGAAGTTGTCAAAGTTTAATCGAAGGAAGGTTTTAGATGTGAAACTCTATTGATTGTACAAGGCATGTTGAAAGAAGGTATTAGATCTTAAATCTTTTATTGGTGGTAGAAGTCTTGTCGAAAGAAGGTTTTAGAACCAAAATATTTCATCGGTGTTAAAATTTTGTTCGAAACAAAGTTTTAGACCTTACATCATTTATCGCTGGTACAATTCTCTACGACAGAAGGTTTCGGATCTGATATTGTCTATCGATCTTAAAAATCTTGTCGAAACTAGATGTGGAATCTAAGATCTTGTATACATGGTAAAACATTGGTCAAAACAAGATTTTATATCTAAAATCTTGTAGAAGTTGTCAATATTTAATCGAAGGAAGGTTTGGATGTGAAACTCTATTGATTGTAAAAGGCATGTTGAAAGAAGGTATTAGATCTTAAATCTTTTATTGGTGGTAGAAGTCTTGTCGAAAGAAGGTTTTAGAACCAAAATATGTTATCGGTGTTAAAATTTTGTTGTAAAGAAAGTTTTAGACCTTAAATCTTGTATCGCTGGTACAATTCTCTACGAAAGAAGGTTTCGGATCTGAAATTGCCTGTCGGTCTTAAAAGTCTTCTCGCAACTAGATTTTGAATCTAAGATCTTGCATATATGGTAAAACATGTGTCGAAGGAAGACATTAGATAAAAATATACAAGTTGTCAAAATCTATTACAAAAAATTATTTGTGAAATTTCATTAGAAAATATTTTGAAAAAATTTTGTAGAAAAACTGTATCCCAATTATCAAAGTCAAATAGCGAATTTAAAAATGAAAGAATGAATTAAACACTACACATTGTAATGCATTTGTGATTACAGAAATTTATAAGTTAAGGTGACATACGAAGGGCTTAAAAATGTGATTACTATAATACCTTACAATAAATCAATGTTGAAGAATATGTACTTATAACAGTTCCTAACAAAAATATTTAAAAACTTATTTCATAGAAAAATATCAGTCAAACAATTCATTATTAGGGACTAAAATGTTAAATTACATCATTACGTAAGGATATTTTCAGATATTAAATCTTTCGACTGAGAAATAGTAGAAATAAAAATGTTTATTCAAAACAAAAATGCAGGAAGTCTTTCTTTGCACAAATTGATCAGCAATTAGTAACTAATATCTGTTGTTTACAATTTTACTAAAACACAATTTTTTCGGAATATCCAATTTAATATTTTGAATTTTTAAATCGTCTGGCAGCAACTTGTTATGACTTAAAGGTCGGTATACGTGTATATACATTGATTGGTTCGGTTCGATACACTTATATAAGTATTTTTTCATATGTCTTTTGAAACACGCTACTTCTCCGGTACTTGAGCCGCTCAGCTAAGCTTCGGCTTCAGCCGCGACTATTACTTCGGACCTCAGAAAAATTGGTTTGTTTAGTTATTACGGGTTAAGTTATTGCGGGTAAGGTTATTGCGGGTTAGGTTACTGCAGGGTAGGTTATTGCGGGTAAGGTTATTGCGGGTTAGATCACTGCTGGGTAGGGTATTGAGGGTAAGGTTATTGCGTGTTAGGTTACTGCTGGGTAGGTTATTGCGGGTTAGGTTATCGAGGGTTAGGTTATTCCAAAGAATCGATATTTTTTATTGGTATCGCCGGTACAATGTATATGGCGTCGAGTTCGGGATTCATGAGTCTGATATTTGTGTGATACATATCGATACAGACAAACATCGATGAGACCACATATCGATACAAAATATCCCCAGATAACATTTCGTGCCGAAAATTTTAATATCCTAAATGTTTCTGGCAAAATGAAATAAAGGTGCGTCCGCATATTCTAACAAACGTCCGGGAGGAATTGCTGAAATGATTTCGGAACAAAACCGGCAAAGAAACGGAATCATTTGCCGTTTAAAGGGCGCGATTGAAACGAATTGAAATGCCGGAACAAAACCGGCAAAGAGACGGAATCGTTTTCCATTTAAAGGGCGATAATTTCTGGTTACTCCACGAATGCAAAAATTATTTCAAAAGAAAACCGGCAAAGAAACGGAATATTTTGCTATTTAAAAAGTCACTATTCAGGTTTAAAAAATATATATTTTTAATTACATTTCTGCATTTATAGCATTACATAAAATAATTGCCCTTTAATCGGCCAAAGGTTCCGCATTTTTGCCGGTTTCTTTCCGAAATCATTCCAGCAATTCGTTCCGGACGTTTGTTAGAATATGCGGACGCACCTTTATTTCATTTTGCCAGAAACATTACCGAAATGATTCCTATTCTTTGACAGTTGTTTTTCGATAAATTGTTATCTGGGTCAATATATCGTTGAGGAAATATTGATATTCTAAAATATCGATCTCCGATGTCGCATCCCTAGACTACCATGTTGTATGACCACTGTAATGACTAGAGTAGTCCCAAACTCCCAAAGATATTGTAATTCGGCATTGCCTGATATATAATAAAACCCGAGCTGAATTAAAACGTTTTGTGAAAATGCCGCCAGACAAAGAAGCGAAAAAGAAATACGTACAAAAGTACGTAAAAAGTTGGGAAACTGAACCGGAATTTAAAGGTTAGTTGATGTTACTTTTTTTTGTATATTTATACAGGTACTTTTCTACTCTTACAATGTTATACATTTTGATATTTGCTTTAAGGGTTTTGACATATGGCAATTTCAATACAGTCAAAAAATTCATGTTTTTTAACTGTTTTTTCCAAGAACGGCGTTTTGCTGTAGACGAAAATCTAAAATCTAAACTACAAATATTTAATTGAATTAAATCAGTGCATTTTTTGTAGCTTTATAAATATTTTGGCTTTATTTAAAATCAATTCCAAATCATAAATACAATTTTTAATGGTATTTTTTGTTTTTATTAGATTGGATAAAACCATGCATTGGAAATGATACAAAAGCATTTTGTGCCTATTGTAAGGTAGAAATTGTTGCTCATCGGAAATCTTTAATGTAACACGGGACAACAAAAAAACACACAGAAAACGTCAAGACTGAAAAGGGTTTGTTAAATGTGCCGAAGATTGATAAATTTGTTAAACCTAATATCGCTGATAAAAGAAAACGCGCGGAATTAAAACTTGCTGCCTTCATTTCCGAGCATTGTTCAATTAATGCTATTGACCACTTAGGTGAAGTAGTTAAAGATCTAGACGATGAATCTCTAATATTATCAAAGCTTCAAATTCATCGTACAAAATGTACAGGACTAATAGTCAACGTTCTTTCCCCATACATGATAAAGGACTTATTAGATGACTTAGGTGATTAATATTATTCTCTTATTATAGATGAAAGCACATTAATCGATACAACAAAAGTTATGTGTGTAATGATTAGATATTTTAGCAATAAAATGCGGAAATTACGAACAACATTTTTAAGATTAATTCAATTAGAAAATTGAATGGCAGAACACATGACTACATGTTTTAAAAATCAACTAGAGAAAGATGGCTTAAACTTAAGTAAACTAATAGGCATTGGAGTTGATGGGGCAAATAGTATGATAGGATAATACAATTCTCTTAGTTCCAGATTAATTGATTTAGTTCCAGATTTGGTAGTTGTCAAATGTCTCTGCCATTCATTGCACTTGGCAGCAGAAAAAGCTTGTGGGGTTTTACCAAGGAATATAGATAATCGAAACTAGCCATTCCTGGTTTAGCATGAGTACTCATAAAACAAACGAATTTGAAGAACTTTTTCAGACAATAAATGGACGTAAGCCAAAAAAGTTCCAAAGCTTTCAGGTACCCGTTGGTTAGCTCGGTATGATGCTATCTTAGTGATAATCGATCAATGGGATGAGTATAAACTCTACTATGAAATGGCTAAAACAAAATATAGAGGAAGTGGTGGTTATAAGGCTGAAGAATTATATAATATATTTAACAATCCTGAAAATAAGTTATATTTAATATTCCTACGTGAAGCCTTAAAAGACATTATTAATCTAAATAAACTTTTTCAGTCATCTAATGTCGAGCCTTTTAAGTTGTTTTCAGATCTAAACATGTTTATGTACTCAATGTTACAAAAAATAATAGTTCCAGCACAGTTGCAAAAAGTAAAGAACCAGGATTTAGCAAATTTTGATTTTAAAAAATACGTAATGGCAACTAACTGCATCAATTTCGCGTATTATTTTAATGAACTGAGTGGTAATTTAAAATCTTCTGACATAACAAGTATTAAAGAAAGGTGTAAAAATTTTTTAATCAAATTAGTAGAAGAAGTACAAACCCGAATTCCAAAAAATATGCAAATTTTAGAAAAATTGAATGCTTTTAGTCCACAAAATGCCAAAAATTCTGCACAAACAGACATTACTAGTATTGTAGTCGCGTTTAAAGGCATTTGTTCTGATGTAGATGAAACCTTAAAAAAATGGTCTTTAATACATCGAACAGAAATAGATGCAGTTGATTCAGATGCATTTTGGGGTGCTATCGATTCAATTACAG